>OMNO01021236.1:0-10881 GCA_900303215.1 Trachyrincus scabrus | reverse complement strand
ATTCCATGCGATGCTCGGGGTTATTTAAGGAGACGTGACATTTTGGACGTTGAGGAGTAAACCTTTTTTGCGGAGCATACCATCTTAGCAATAACATAGCTTGCTTCGCCTGCCCGCTGAAGGCATTGTCTCGTCAATATCATTTGATCAGTTATTTCATTTAGGTGTGCTTTCAGTACCCCGCCGGGTCATTTTTCACATCCAAAGTGGTCTTATAAATGTCTGACGAGGGTCTCGCCTGGGCTACACTATTTTTCCCTCCGCCGTGTCTTATTTTAGTCTGCTCCTCTTTGGGTGGAACCGCAGAAGAGAGCGATGCGCTGTAATGAAGACAGAGTGACTCAACAATGAGAGGCTTCGAGTGCTTCTGTGGAAGAGGAAGGCCGTGAGAGCGAGACGCGGACGGAGAGATGGAAAAGCAGAGGAGGAGGAGGAGGAGGAAGAGAGGGAAGGTGATTCAGAGAGAAATGGAAGGGAAGAGGGAGAGAGAGGAGAGACAGGAGGGGGGGTGGGGTGCAGGATGATAACTAAGCAGCGGTGGGGGCTGACCACAGCAAATGGACCACAGGCGATACGCTAGACAGCTTCTCACCACTGCTAGTCTCACACACACACACACACACACATAAACACAGGCACACACACACACACACACACACACACACACACACCACATAAACACACGTAAGCACACACACACACACACACATACACAAACACAGGCACACACACACACACCACATAAACACACGTGTGCACACACACACACACACACACACACACACATACACACACACACACACACACACACACACATGCACACACACACACACACACACACAGGCGTGTGTGAGTGTGTGTTAATTTAACATGCAATTAACGTGCAAACACATGCCACCTCTAAGCCACAGAAGACAACACACACAAACGCCCCCCATGTGGGCCACATGGGGGGGGCTCTTACTAGGCAGGGCAGGGCTGTGTGTTGCAGAGGTGGGAGCCCACAGTTAGTCTGGTCTGGGGGTTGCACAGGGTGGAGTTCACCTGCACCTTCTGGTCCTGCAGACAGATGGCCTTGGTGGAGATACGGCCTGAAAAGCAGATATGAGAGAGAGACATGTCATTAGCATATCAATGGGAAAACCTTTGTAACCCTTCAAAGTAATTTGTTGAAACTGTCGGTAACTGTTGGCAATTGATTGCCAACTGACACCCAATAATAATACATTGTTTTGAAATGAGAGCCAGTGGAGATTAAGGAATCAACCCGGTAGTTTAGTTCCTTGATCTGTATCCGGGCTTAACCTTCATCACATCAGCAGAACATGCCTAAACTTCACCATTTACACTCCCTGCTGCATGCTGGCTCAACGCGTGGCCAATCAGGCTTCTGCACCTATGGGATCCAGCCCGTAAAACTGTACACTAAGTGTGTTGGGGTGCTGCTCAAACGCTGGCAACGTTGTCTTTGTTGACAATCAACGAAGACACTATCGCTAGGTTACTGAAATGTTACACAAGGTTCACACATCATGTAAAAAAAAAAAGTACTAGATACTAAATAATTGTAACGTGGACGATCTAAATAAAATAAACTGTTGGTTTGGCTGTTCTGTTTTGTTTGCTATTGACGATGTTCCATACGCTCCTTCACCTCTGAGAGAGGAGAAGCCATTTGCAATTGCCTCAAGGCTTGTATGGTTGTGCAGTGCTCGTGTGCTTTTCCTTTAGCTTCTGACCTGCACACTCACACACACCATCATATCAGGGAGGGAATATATTATACATGGGGAACGAAAGACGGGCGATAGAGAGAGCACGGAATCTAGAGGAGGAGAGAGAGAGTGAAACGGGGGGGGGGGATAGAGAGATTGAGATCAGTATGTTTGCCTGCCGCTGGCAGCTGCGGACCCCTGGGGCCCCAGAAGATGGAGGTGGTGAAAGGACCACGCATGCAGAATCACCCTCCCACACACACATACATACATACACGCACACACATGCACTCTCACGTACACGAACACACGCACTCTAGACAGACACACATACAAACCCATCTATACACACATAAAAGGTTGACACACACACACACACACACACACACCTCCAGCGCAGGGAGCAGAGCAGTCAGAGCGGACCACGCCCCAGGTGTACTCTGGTTTCCTCTCACTTCGAGGTAGGGTGTACTCCCACATCACACCTGGATTCTTCCCCTGCAGGAGGATCTAGAGCCAGGAGAGAGTGTGAGAGAGAGAGAGAGAGAGAGAGAGGACACAGTGAGAGATGCTACCTTGTATGTCACTCTGTTATGTCCAAAATTGTGGATTCAGTTAGTTGAAATTTAATTGAGAGACAGACAGAGAAAAATTGCCAGATATGTAAGTTTTCAGGGACTGTTTTCATGTATTCTGGTGAGCTCCACTACTTAACTGTTGTTCCCAATGAAAAGAGTATCTTGACGGATCCCATTGATCACAGCATGGTACTGCAAAATCCCCTTGTGTGGTACCTCAAAGTACTGCAAAAACGACTAAAAAAGTAATGGAAAAACCTCATGTTGTCATGTTGGAAAAGTATTATTTGTGTCATCAATGATCAATTGGTTGTTCTCTATATCTCTGTATCGATGCCGAGTCTGTTGCCTTAAATACCCATCTGCCTAGATGGAGTCATGAACCCCAAATGACAGGTTCCATGCAGACCTGCGCCGTGGCAGACCAGTGGCACGTGGGCAGGGGAAAATGTTTGTCGGTAAATGACAGCGAATGAAGCGCATGAAGAAGCATTGATCAATGACCACGTAGGAGCTTGGCTTGGCCCTGGAGCTCAAGCTGTTGCCCACTGCATGGAACAATCCAGCAAGACCAAAGGGCTGCTTTGTTCACTCACTAACTGCCCTAACCACACGCTTTTTAGTTGTTGTTATTTTGGGGTTGGGGTTGAGTCATTAAAAACATCTTTATTTGGACTGGGCAGTGACTTTTATATAAAAATGGTATTTTTCGATAGAAAATGTCGCATTCTAAACTTCTCTGGGATGGGCACACATTTTTTGTGTCTAGAAATCGCCATATATTTATTTGTACATTCAAGTCAAGCGTGAGCAGTGCATGAATGAATACAGACATACACATTAAGGCAAAAGGAAAACACTTGGGCTATAATTATAAAAAAAATTGCTTGGATGGAAAGAAATCTTCTTTGGGTCACATTCATATAATCAGCATGTGATGTAACCCATTTTACTGGGAAACATTCTGTAAGTCTATTACCCATTATGTCGTTGGCTATTGATTATATTCAGTTCCAAATATAGCACGCATCATTATGTCTTCATTGCTCTTAGAAACGGTTCCTCAAAATGCTAAATTAGGTTCTTCTGGATCTTTAACAAAAGCGGGAACACAGCCTGCATCCAAGCCCAGACAGCGTATACATATTTTGTATTGCTTTTAATGTATTTGAGGAATGTTCTGTGGATCTTTTGTGTGAACATTGACAAAAAGTTTGAAAGAGAAAATAAAACAAAAACCCTGCCTGGCGTGGGGCCCTCACGGGCACAGGGCCTCGCAAATCCCCCTCCCTCCGAGTCAACTTCCCTTTCTGTTGGTTTTGAGGCACAGCTTGACTCACCTTAAGACCAGGCCTCATAGTGAACCACCGCTTAATACCAGCCTCTCAACAAAGCCCCAACCCCACACCAGACTAAACAAACACCACTCCCTCGCTAATAACCCAATGCCAACGTGGGACAGCGGGGCCGCAATGTCTGATATGTCTCATCGGGGAGCGATAGTCCAAGCAATGGACTTCACCTCAGCCTTAATATTAACCGCGGCTGGGGCCAATATTAGAAAGCCAAACCTCAGTGCACCGTTTTGCCAACAGACACACAGACACTCTTAACCTGAGAGCGTCTGGCCTCAGATGACTGAAATACCACTGCCCTTGTTACTCGCTAATGTTATCCCTCCCCATCGCCCAAAACACACTTAGTTAAACCAGTTACGGTTTTATGCTTTAAATCAAACAATCTGAACCTAACTGAGGGTCTAACTTCTTTGCCTTTTAATGAGCATTGACTAGAATGTGGCTACACGCATACACACAGATCTTATGATGTATCTCTGATGCCCTCTTTTCATTTGTCCCATCTTCTCCATCCCACATAGACCATGCTAACAGGGCCGATGGACAACAGTGTAAAGTAAACACGTGCCATGGATCCAGACACTAAGACTGGGTTTGCTGAACTAAAATAGGCCCGAGAAGCCGGCCAACTCAGTGACATGTATGAAATAAACAAACCTGATAATGACTGACAGAAGAATCCACTGGGATTTTGAATCACATGCTGTGTTGGAGGACAAGCTGCACTCTCATTTTGGCATCGGTTCATATTTGCCACACGCCCGTTTAGTTCAGTCTGAAGGGTGAGCGAGCTCCCAGGTTTATTAAATCATCACGCCTGCAGAAAGAATTCACACGGGTGGGAAATGGCACAACGAGGCTCTCTGGTGTTGACGTCGCATGAGATGATTGTTCGATGAAGTCCAAATCATCATTGAGCATCAAGTGGCGGACGCTCAGCCGTATTGCCCCTCAAGTCAGCAGTGATGGCGGGGAATCGTACATGTGGCATGGACACTGGACATGGAAGATTACATCAATACTTCCTACACGTCACCCCTCACCCTCGACTGACAGGGACCCACCGCAATGCAAAAATGAACTTCCCCGGGAAGCCCAGAGCTCGTGGCCATATGTTATGTCTACAGACACCCCCCCATGTCCCAGCTTCTCTACGACACATCTTCCTTCATCTCCGTCTTTCACCTTTCTTTTTTCGCTAAAGCATAACCTTCCACTCCCCTCGGTGAGCCAAACAGATGTGAACACGCTGCCACAGTTTATTCCCATGCCCTGCATCATTAGCTTCTCCTCTGCTTTTTTTACACAGAGCCTGCTAAGAGGTACTGTACCAGACTGTGTGTGTGTGTGTCAACACACACACACGCGTTCTCTCCTTTACTTTGTCTCCATCTGGTCTTACACTCCCTAGCCGCTCTGTAATTCCTGTGGCAATACTAAGTTGAGTAGAATGTGTTAAATCCGCAACGATTCAGCAGGGAGTGAAAAAGTGTTAAAAGTCTTATTTCCGTTTCCTACTCCCCTGTCCTCACACTCACTCTCTCGCTCTCTCTCTCTCTCTCCCTCTTCCTCCATCTGTTTGGTCTCATTTGTGGCAAGAAAATAATCCAAGTCTACCAGTGCCTCAACCCCTAGCGTCCCACATCCTGGCAGTACAGTCGCAGAGTCATTCTTAATCCTTTAATCTCTCTCTCCCACTCTTTCTCTTCTTCTTCCCCTGTGTCTCTCTGTCGATGTGTCTGTCTGTCTGTCTGTCTGCCAGTCTCTGTTGTAATTGCAGGACATACTTCGAGAGATTATGGGCCCTGTCATCCGCAAGACTGGTGGCGTGCTACCAGCTGAGCGCTGCCCTGGACGGACGCATGACTTGAGAGTCTGAGAGGCTAACCTGTGGAGATGTCGTCGTCCTTATCGAGGAGGTCGCCTGGCTGTGTGTGTGTACAGCCTGGCCAATGTAGCGGCGCCAACGTTAGGCTATGGCAGAAGGATTTCATGAGAACTAAAAGGCAATAAGGCCAATCTGTGGGGAAAGACCCGGGAGCTCTGGCCTTCCTCAGCGATGCAGAGTAATAAAATTGGGCACACGTGTAGGCAGTTAAGCTGAGTGTACTATTGTGAATGGCACGGCGTTCCAGTGTATAACAATTCCCCCTAAGGTTGCGATTAAGAGGGGATTCTGGATAGAGGAATCCACCATTTGTTAGGTACGATTTCTGGGAGCATTATAGTTTGGGATGATCAAACCAACTCAGATGTTAACATGTGTATGGCAACTGCTGCATTAGAAATCATCAAATACGCAAGACATTCCGGGAATACTAAAACATGACATTTGGGTAGAATATCCCAATGGCATTCCTCCCTGATTTACAGGTTAACCTTACACTTTATAGCAGCAGTCGTGCAGCCCTCTCGTAGCCCCGGGGACTGGCAGCAGACTAGCTTGTACATGACTAGCCACTTTAGCCGGGAGTGGAGGGGGAGAAAAGGTGTGAGTCTCTAACATCGCGATTGCTTTCCACTTCTGTTTCCACAGCCAAAGTTCATAGTTCAAGTGAAAGTGAGTGGTTTCGCTGGCAAAAGCTACGCGCTACGCTAACACGTCTGTTGGCCTTAACCTACACGACATGCAACTCAGTAACTAGCGGAGCGTTTGGGGTTGCTGTGAAGAGGATGCATCATTCTGGCATCTCCTGTTTCAGCAGTTATTTTGGGGACGGGTAAAGACTTGCTCACACTTCGAAGCGCTGGTCTCCAAACACAGCAGCCATTATAAATACGAGGGAACGTTCTTCGGATCGTAAATTACCCCCGCCTTTAATCCATGTTGCTCCTCCCAAAATCATGGGGCAGTTTACATCATGTCAACTTGCTTGATTATTAAAACCATAAAGAAACCATCGAGTCTCCTGCATTTCTATTGACGTTCAAACCAGATTTATGTAAATCTTGGATTTATGTAAATTCCGTTATGTGCAAAATATTCCACCGCTATCTCTTCATCTTTCACTCTCCCAAGTTTCACTCGGGTTCTCCAATAGGTTCAAGCTCCAAATATGCTCTGCTGCTGTTTGCCAAATCTGGATGTTTTCCTGTTCCTGTTTCAACATGGCGGGGACCATACAGCCAAACTACTGGCTTTAAAGCGTCCCTTCAGACATGACAGGACACGGCATCCATGTTTTTATATTGAGCTGAAGCCGTCATATTGACCTCGTTCCCAGCCGTCCTCATCTCACATCTCTGCCCGGAACAGGGTGCTCTAAATGTGTATTATTGGCGAGAGAGAGGGTGGGACTTTCAGTCACATGGGTTTAGCGGCAAGAGAGAGGGCGGAACCTCCGTAGGTGGCCCTCTCTCAGCCTATGTCCGACGGTACCCTACCTCAAACACCAGCGTCTCATTGGTGGGCCCAGCAGTATACAGGCTCTCCGGGCGGTTGAAGGAACGCTGGTAGTCGAACACGGTTCCGCCAAAGTGGAACTTGCCCGGCCAGTCCACGGTCCAGTCCCCCGTGAGGTAGTGCTTCTTCTTCAGGGAACGGACCGCCAGGTAGCTGGTGGACACCTCCATCTCCTGTATGAAAATGCTGCGCGCCCCTGCTGGGACCACCACCATGGAGTAGTATTCTGTGGAGAAGGATGAATCTTTATCCTATCTAAACCAGGATCCAGCAGTCCTACTAAGCTAGCAGAACTTCTGGAGGGAGAGGGTACAGATCCTGGGCCGAAGAGAAACTCATTCGAGTGAGTGGATGAAGCTTTCAGAAGGGGATTTTAATAAGTGTATTACTGCAGTGGCCAGTCTACACGGTGTTGATTTGAAACCTTTTTGACACTTTTTCTTCGAACGTTGGTGTCCGGACAGGATGTTTTAGCTTGTCTTCCCACCGGGAAAGGTTTACTGGCTGAGTTTGTGTTCGCTGTTAGCCAATTACGCACTTACAGATCCCCGACTCCAGCAACATGATTGGTCGAAACAAATATAAACGAAAGAAAAGTGAAACGCCCCGTTCATCCAGATTTCAGCGAGTCTGCCATCAGACTTTAGATTATGAATCTAATCTAAAGTCTGATTTGAGAGACTAAATCGTATCCAAATCCATAGATGTGGTCCATAGTATATAACAAAGACCCAAGCTTACCGTTAGCCCTGTGCTGAAGTGTGTAATGGCCCTTGAAGAACTTGCACGTATTGTTGTCTCCCTTGCAGACTCCACAGGCATCCAGAGTGGCCTTGGACCCAAGCATCTGATCACAGCCCACGGCCTACACAACACACACATGTTACGTAACACAGAGGCTGGGAAACATGTGTTCACTGATGAGTTTGTTGACAACTTTTGCTGTCAGCTGAGTTCATCTCTTCCCTTATTTTAATGTTTCAAATATAAGTTCTTTCAGGGCTTTTCAATGTCACACTCACGAACCCACAAGAGGGCACAAGTCCACACACACAGACACGCACACACACACACACACACACACAGCAGCCGCCCACTTACCTCACACACTCCTTCGATGCAGACATCCCCCTTGTTCTCGGCACAGGAGGTGCCATCTTTGACTTTGCTCAACATGGCGAAGAAGAAGTCAAAGTCTTCTGTGATGCAATACAGCTTACAGATGTCTTCCTCTGCAGGGACAGAGAGAGAATATCAGCAGAGCACAAACAGACATTACATTGTTTGAATACAATGAGCCTCCACAAATAATTTTAGTAGCCTCATTATTTTTTCCCCCAATTTGTTTAGTTTTTTTTCAATCGGGTTGATAATGATTAGCGTGTATATGAGGGATGGGTTTCCATGGATACGAGTAATTATTATTTTTTTAAAGGTCATATCTCATCGGTCGGTTATTAAAGACAAGCTTACACAGCTAATCTTTGATTAAAGCGAGCGACAGGTAGGAGGCAGCCTGGCGCAGACTGCCCAGTTCAGAATCACAATCACTTAAGCCACAGCTCCGGCTGTACTGGGACGGCAGCCAAACACGCTGCTCTCATACGTCTCTTTTCTTCTCTCTCTCTCTTTCACTTCTCTCTCTCTCCCTCTCTTCTTTCACTGACTGATAATAGGCTGGGCTAGCCCGCGGGCTTGCATTGAAGGCCGGCCCCGGACTCGTGAGTGTGAGGGGGGGTGCAGGCGGCAACAAGTCTTCCAACGAACGCAATATTAGCATCGATCAAAAGATCTGTGATACTTTCCCTCCAGCTTTTCTCATCTGTATAACAGTAACCAACGGAGATGTATGTTCAGCTAAGTTTGCTTTGGCCAAGCACTTTCTTCTTTACTTACAAGGGACCAAGACAAGAATGTGCAACATCATCGTTATTTCATGTTCATTTAGTGACATCACCTCCTACTCATAATACGGTTCAATCAATAAAACCTAATCGCTTGGAGTAGTATTATGATTAGTGCAGTACAGGGGGAATGTGGAATCCAAAAATAGCAAAAACGGCAGCACATTCTCCCAAAAAGTATATTCCTTGACAGATTACTCCTTCTCTGAGAGAGGTGTGAGAAAGTTTATAGGAACATCTGTTAGACATTTTAGCCAGATACAACTAGTTTGTTAAGGATAATACTTTTGCGGTTGAGAACCATGTGTCCCAATTATCTGTACACCGGAGAAAGAAATGCAGTGTTGTCGGGCTTTTTTTTCTCTTTGAACATTAATGTACTTAAATATGTAAACGTGTGTATGTGTGTGTGTGAGCATATGCGCCCATGAGTATAAATGCTTAGAAAACAAAAGGTCTACCAGTCATCTGGATCACCTACTGTCTACTTTGGTGTAAGGCTTCCACTTGTAATACCAGCCCCTGAAAGGCTTGCTGTTGTACTCTGCGCACTGCTGGGCCCGGAAGTCCACCGCTCCGGTGGGGCATGGCTGCAGGTTACACAGCTGGTTCAGACGGCCGGCACCCGGGCAGAATTTACCGTTGTTCTGTGGTCTGTAATGGGCACCAGACAGGAGGGAGTAGGAGGAAGTAGAGAGAGAGAGAGAGAGAGAGAGAGAGAAACAGATTCAGCAAATATTCGCTACAACATTGATTTCTCCATAACATGCCAAGAAGGTGATTTTTGGTGGGTTTTTTGTACTATTTTTTGGTTTTATGTGAATTTGCGTGCGGGAAGACGTGCACTTGTGTGGCTGGATGTTTAACTGCCAGTCAGTCAGTCAGTCTGTCTGTCTTTACATACACTCTGCATCATTGATCGGCCCATTTGTGGATTATAGCTAGGAAGGCCGGCCCACTCTGTTTACCCCTTCTGTTTAGTGATAGTAGACAGCAAGTTGTAAACAGTTATTGAACCCCACTGGGCTCTTAGTGATTAACGACAGCCCCCAATAAGAGCAGAAAGGAGCCAATAGCTCTAGCAGAGACTATGTGTACCTAACATAACAATGTTGTCTCTCATCTCAGGCCTTCTCAACCAGGGATTACAACTCAAGACTCCAGGAGATAAAATTGACTGGCTATTTACAATGTAGTGAAACACCAAGGTGGCATCGGGTCATTAACGCACACATACACATGTCAACACATATCTGGCCACACATGGACATACATGCATAATCCCCCCAACACACACACACACACACACACACACACACACACAAGACACACTCTTTAATGCATGCAACAACACACACACAGCCTTTGAAACCATGCTGATCAAATGTCTCGTTAAAACTGTTTTTCACGTTATAATGACAAGAAAAAAAGCATAGCAATACTCTACCAAGAAAAAGCCTAGGAGGACTATGAAAACTTGAAGTAAGATATTTGATAATCCTCCCTCAAAGCACTTTAGGGTCCACATGAATTAAAGTATGTTCTAAGGCAAGACCACCAAGGAGGGTACGCACACATTTTTAACATACTTTCAAGCCTTGATTGTGTCAATTAGACTCTAGATTCAGTCACTCGGTGAAAAACGTGGCCGTGCGAGTACAGACAGATTGGATGTCCATTAGGTGTTTGTGGAAATTTGCTTTCTGCAAAGCCTGCTTCACCCAGTGTGTGTGTGTGTGTGTGTTTGTGTGTGTGTGTGTGTGTGTGTGTGTGTGTGTGTGAGAGAGAGAGAGAGAGAGAGAGAGAGAGAGAGAGAGAGAGAGAGAGAGAGAGAGAGAGAGAGACAGAGAGAGACAGAGAGAGAGAGCGAGAGAGAGACAGAGAGCGAGAGAGAGAGAGAGACAGACAGACAGACAGACAGAC
>OMNO01021235.1:0-14950 GCA_900303215.1 Trachyrincus scabrus | reverse complement strand
CGCTCCTCCATTTTCCCTTCCCTTCCTCCCTCCCTTCTTTCTCCTTCTTCCTCCTCCTCCTCCTCTTCCTCCCCGCTTTCATGGCTAGCAGTCAAACAGGCGTACCGCCTCTTGTTTTGATAAGTTAACGCTGAGACGTCAGATCCTGGTTCTGATGTATACCACCTGCCTTGGCCTCCGCTTGACCTCGTCCTCCAGCTCCCACTGCAGAGACATTCCTGTGCTTTACTGGGGCTGTGTTTACACTGCAACAGATTACACTGTTTCTCTCTCTCTCTCTCGCTCTCTCTCTCTGACCCTTCACACTGGACATCAGTGGGCCTCTCTGTCTCGGTTCAGATTTTAAATAAAAAAGTCCCAACTTGTCTAACTCTGTAAAGTAGTGTGTGTAAAAAATTGGGACAACGAAAGTCAGAAAAGGAAAAAACCTTATCAGAAAATGTTATAAGAAGTGTTTTTGTTGAGATGTCTTCATTATTAGCTTAATTCATGTATTCATTTTTAAGTGAATGAATTAAACAGCCACATATGAAGTGGAATCCTTACATGGTGTTGTCCTCTAGGCTTAGGCCTGCTCTCATAGGAGGTATCTAGAGACGGGGGGTTCAGTCCGTAAGATGCCAAGATCCTCCCCCCCACACACACACACACACACACACACACACACACACATACATACACACACACACACACACACACACACACACACACACACACACACACACACACACACACACACACACATACACACACACAAACAGACTGAGCAAGAGAGCTCATGTGAACACCATGACCTCACTGCTTTCAGCCTTTGAATGAATTAGTGCTGTTGATTTATACTACAACGTAACTATCCACATATAATCCTAACTACAATATTGACCCATAATGAAGTAGAAAAGGAAAAGATTGAAGCATAAAACAATAAAACATATGAAAAGATTAGATTTAGCTGGGAAACTTTGTGTGTCGTCGAGGTCCGATGGGTATTTGTGCTATGCGTCTAGAAGTAGGGGACTTACACACGATAGTTAGGATTTACCATATTATGCTAACCGCTGTAATTGACCATTTATGGTTATTAGGAATGGATTCAGGGGACTTGTTTATTTAGATACAGAAAGCAGAGGATAGGGTCCGTTTAAGGCTTCATCCTAGCTTATTAACACATCAGCATCCAACACCATGAGATGTCTGGAACAGAATGCTACCATGATCCCCACGGTCTAAACACACTGGAGCTAATCTGAGGAGCAACAGCAACACATTGCAAGGTTCAAGACGAGCCTGTTCAAAGTCCTAAAGCGAAAGTAGCCGATACCCCGAAGAGATAAACATCAAATATTACCTCAAAATGAAAAGGCTTTCATGAAGAAAAAAAAACCCAAGAGCATTATGTGTGGCAGCAGCTGGTTTAAATCCAGAGACCTGACCAGCAACATGCAACACAGCACCCAGCACCCATCACACTGCGATGAAGCACATGCTCACATGTCATTCTCCGGATCACCACCTGCTGTTTAGTTCTTCAAATTACTTTAATTATTTAATGACCTCTGTCATTACCTCACCTCAACGTTGACAATGTACACACATGTAAATTTAAATATAATAAAGAGACCATTTTGCAAAACAATTTATTCAATTAATTACATTTTTATAAAGTCCCTATAGTCCATATCTTTGTTGTTATTCTGTGTCAAATGATTAACTAGTAGGCTATATGCATGTTTAATAATAATCAATTATTATTCCAATACCACCGCGTAGGATATTGCCTGCTTGTAATGTCTTGGGCACAGAGGGTCTTTACCAATAGCCTACTGCAGAATAGCTGGAAGAACAGCTAAACCACAGACAACGCCTTAATTTTATGTTCTCTATTTGATGTATTATTTGCTTTGTTTAAACAAGCTGATTTAGGCTACAATTAAGTATAAACTGATATATGAAACGAGTACTTACTATATTAGAGTAGGCCAACGTTGAGACCAACTACAACCCGATGATCTGTGCATCCCCGCCGAATAATTCCGATAGACTCTGATCACTGTAAACCTACTCGCTATCGCCATCTAGCGGTGAAGCGCGTTATTGAACACACGCACGTCAAGGTAGCGTGATAAACATCGAGCATAAACAATAGAAAACATGTATTAATGAATGGTAAGGCGGCGAATATATATATGAATTAATATATTAATCCATAATGAAGATTATTATTTTTCATTAGCTGACAACGGAATGCACCCTGAAGATGTGATTACTGGTAGGCTGGTCAATGTTTTTCAGTAGGCCTACTCATGACAGATGAGCACCAACATTTTCATTTCAATCCAATTGAAATTGGAGCTAATTGAACAGCTCCTGTATTTCCACTGGGTCTTTATTCCTTCTTCATTCATCTCTTGTAGATGACAACTAGGCCTGCTTGAGTGTGCAAGGTGATTTTCAGCATTTCCTTCCGATGCAATTTACAATCATTAAGCTGAACTTAAGAGGGACATCATGTCCGGGGTAGATGACAAATGGTCAGCAGGACACATTTAAACAATTTAGCACCAGTTATAGGCCTAATCCGTTTTGTTTTTTACATTCTGCACGCAATTGAAAACAATTTGGTCAGCAGTTTCGGTTTTGAAATGTTGTGGGTCTCAACAGGTTTAAAAATAATAATGTACTGTAATGTGTCTGTGTATTGCATTTCCGTGTGACAACATGTAGGCTATTCTTTATCTACCCATTCTAATTATTGGAAGTATTTACATATTTGTTTTATTATTGGGATGATGGGTGGGTGTTTGTTTTTGTCTTAATCTAGTTGGGGATTTTGACAGGTTTTCACAATTTGGTTCACTAGCACCACCAAGTGGTGAAATGTGATTTCGTCACTTCGATATTTGTATTTAATTTCACAATTTTTGTAGAATAGAAAACATCTGCAGTATAATTATGACATATTATGATCTAAGATAGGCTATTAATCGACAGAAAGGCAATCAGTAACCCAGAAAACAATTGTCTTCTCATCTTGCACCTCCACATGTATTAGGATGGCAAAGAGACATGCTGATTGGCTCTTCTCTACATGATTAAATATACTAGTTTAAATATACATATATACATACAGCTTTATTATATTAATATGGTATATAGGTTAAAAGGAGCATTGTCTGTGTTAAGTATTAATAGTGATACATTGAAATTTTCTGCGTTCCTGAGTCAAGTGCATTGTATGTTTGTGGACTAAGGTGATCAGTATATTTGACCATACCAATAGGGAACAATCTGCATCTTATTAATTATCCTCATTTTGTTATTTTACCACTTCACCTCAGCATACGAAACACGATGAAGGACATAGCATAGTATTCAGTGCCACTTAAAATATATATGGTCAAATTAACAGACCAGGAGTCTGAACAATTATCTGGTAGCTCCCAAAGCTACACTTTGAAAATAGTGCAGAATGGAAGGTAGCATTAACAACATTGGGAAATAATTACAGACATTAGTTCTAACAGTTTCCAATAATTTTAATGAAAAACAGCACATCACAGCACCTAGCGAAACACGGGGGAACGGCGGAGTGAGCTTATTTGTCCTTTTCCTTTTGCTCCTTCTCTTTCTTGGCCTTCTCAGCCTTGGCCTCTTCTGCTTCGTGTTTCTTGATGAGTTCCTCCACCTCTTTCTGTTTCAGCACTTTGATTTTTGTCTTGCCGTCTTCTCGCGTCAGGGTGGCAATCTCCACTAAAAAAAAAAACAAGTAGAGACATTTTTAATTATGGCTTCATTCACATAGTTAAGACACTACTGATCTATGGCCCTTGCCTTGTATATTGGCCATACACTGTGATGATGCTTATTATCTTGACCATTGTACAGCTCTAGCAGCCTATGTTGCATAGACTACTGTTTGTGTTGCATAGGAGTCTATGGATGTGACGTGTTTTCCGGGTATTGTCGGTATTAGTGAAACCCCATGTATTTCCAGGAAAACGTATACAACTAACAAAAAGTATTTTATTATGAGAGCGAATTAATATGACATTTTTTATTTTGTTGGTAGCCGTGGTATAATCACAATATTACACGAGAGGGTGTGCTTTACCGCCATTAATGGGACTAAAGACTCGGAACTGGGTAAAACACCCTTTCTGTAATATTGCTTAAGTATGCATGAGCAGCATTATCAACAATATCTTCATCCGACATTTGGCCTCACCTTTCTCTGCAGATAGCTTGCTGACATCCATGGTCTTGTTGAGGACTTTGACAGCCAAGGCCAGAGCAGAAGAAAGCGTCATCTCGCCCTCTTTGAAGTCCTGCTTCAACATGGACACTGCAGCCTTGGGTCAAAGTGTCAAATACAGACATTATTATCATCATCATCTCTCATTTTGACAGGCAATATCTATTTCATGTTTGCTCCATTTTTCTTTAATTGGACATCATTTATTGGTGAAATAGCTACACTAATTCACATTGTGACACACACACACACAAACGTGTCGTGTGATAGGTCTGCAGTATAGAAACTCACCGCGCTGTTGTTGCCAATGCACGTTGCCTTCCAGCCTCCGTAGTTACCGCTGGGGTCGCTCTGGTACAGCTGGAAGCCGTAGTGTTTGTCCCAGCCCATGTAGAGCAGAGACACACCAAACGGCCTCTTCCCTATCAAACACACATCATGAAGCCATGAATTCAAAAGGGTTTTGTTGTGTGGTACACTCACACAATGCATTTACTCTGGTCTCAATGCCGGTTCCCAAGGCATTTATTACATTGGATTAATTGAAGCAGCATATTTATATTATATCTCTGAATGAAGCCATAATTAAAAATGTCTCTATTTTGATTTGATTAACTTTAGTCACTTTGCAGGTTTAGATAAGGTTTAGTTAATATACATCTACTAATACATTCTGATATATTAGGTTAACTACCCAGCAGTATATAAGGCAATTAAAAACAGCTCCACCTTTACCAGCTGCAACACTAAACGGATGTACACATTAATATACATTTTATTATTAAATTTTATTGGGAACCCACTCTGCAACCCACTCAAATGACCACCCGTGTGTCCCAGGGACTCACTACATTGAAAACCTATCAACATCACCGTTAGATCAATCATTTTGAATAGCAGCAAATAAATACCTCCAAACTGTGTGTAAGCTTGTTTGATGTCGCACAGGGCCGTCACTAACTGCTCACAGGGCATGGGCTCCTGATACTGTAACAAATACCTGAGAAGATAGAAAAACATGCAATAGACCCTTTTCACAGAGGTGTCATCGTAGGACTCATAACTCATCAGTCTGCTCCATTTATGTACCAGGGCACAGGTACTAGACTACACTAGTGTGTTTGTCCCACGACACCTCTGTGAAAAGGGTCTATTACATGTTGACAAGCAGCACTGAGTATCTCATGAAACAACAATGGAAGGGTGTTCTTCTGAGACATACCTCTGTGCAATAAGCCGCAGTTCATTTGTTAGGACATTAGCATCCGATGTGATTCCAGCAACACTGCATGCTATGTCTCTGAAAGAGATGAACAAAACATCCAGATGACAACATGACATTGCAAACATGACGCATGGCGGAAAGTAAATACATTGATTAGTACACAGTGTTGTCTCTATGTGTGAGTATTTAATAAGTCACGGCGGTCCGTTTGTGTTCGACTCACTCGTTCAGCTTGTAGATTTTCTCAGAGAAGAAGACTTCGTCGAGCAACTTGTGGATATTGCGCCTTTCTGCTGCCAACAACACGCCATCGTTTGCTAGGATCCCCAGACATGTCCCGGCGTGGCCGATGGCTTCCATGGCATATTCCACCTGGTACAAGCGTCCTGTAACAAGACACACACAGCCTTAGTGAGACATACGTGTAATCATTGGGAAGTGAAATCACTTGCTTAACTCAATTAAAGATATATATATTTTTTTCTTTACAAAAGAGCAATAAAACCTGCCTTCAGGAGAAAAGATTGTTGTCCGGGAATCATATCTGCGAGACTAAATCAAACAATAAAAGAAACGGGTTAATTAAATTATTTTTGTTGTTTGTTTGTCTTGTTATTTGCTAGTCAAAGTGTTTTATTGATCACTTGATTGATCACAGTACAACACAGGGTCATTCCTAGGCAGTGAAATTCTTATGACATGGCAAGCCCACAATACGTAGAACATTACAGAATAAGGGCCAAAAAAAATTTATATATATATAAATGCTAGGTTTATTAGTGAGTCAAGTAACAGATACCTACCATGTTTTCTTTTAAAAAGAACTTAACACCTGTAAAAACAAATAGAAAGCAATATAAAAAAACAACATAAAAGTCAGCACACCTTTAATGAACAACACTGTACACAGTTCTTAACAGGCTCTCTTAAAACACATCACGGGAAGTATTAAACATGTTAAACATGCGATAGTGACCACCTGCCGAGTATTATTAGTATACGACAGTTATTCTATGGTAATGTGCATGTTCATCTAGTGGAAGGAAGGTAAACTATATCGATCCTCCTTACTGCCTTTACGTGGACGAGGATGAATTTGCAATATCTGTTCACGCTAAGATTGTTAGCATAGCTGGTTAGCAAGGCAAAATAAATCCCATTTCTAATGAAGGTACACGTAACATCTAAGAAGGCGTGGGTTTAATATAGCACGTTTAAGGGGGGAAACTCGTTTAAAAGCTAGGTTAGTAACACTGCCATACCTTTTTTTGGTGAAAAGTCTACTTTCAGTTTGATGCCGCTTGACACACTGGGATGTTGTGGTGGAGACTCGGTTACAGAGCAGCGCCCCCTAGCGTCTGGGGGTGTTCAAAGGGTGCTGTGACAATGTGCCTTGGTCAAAATGTCCATTAAATCTACGTTGCTGATGTACAGTCAGAAATAGTGTGCCTTGAAACAAATGCATGACGACCTGAACATTTTTTTTAAATATAATCTTTAAAATAAAATAGTACAATTACACAGTTTATAAGAGTCTAAGAGTCTGCCATAGAGTTTTGGAAGTCCTTTGGGGGCTTTTATTTTGCCTGTTCAATTAACGGATATATACGCTGATGCACTTCCGTTCCGCCTCTTCTCCTTCTACCACCGCGTGGCGAGGTTGCTGTAGAGATGAGGTGCGTAATAGTTTTCAAACCACTCTTTCGTCTTGTCTTTATACCTTGTAATACCGGCATTATAACAAGTAGCGTATCGCAGTAGTAGGTGTAGTTCATTGTTGGTGATTGTTTCGTCAGTCGGCCGTTTCTAACAAATTGCACTAGATGTTGCATGGCACGAGTTGCCAAGTGCCCTCTTGAGTACATTTGAAATAACTCTTTATTATTTTATTTTTCCCCCACCTCCAGTAAACTGTCCAGGGATGCAGTAATGCCTGTATGAAGCCACCATGGTGGCCCATGCTGGCCTGAATCAAGTCATTCCGGTAAGGTGGGGGGGGGGGAACCTTTTACACGCATTGCTTTCTGCACAACAACCTTTTCTGTGGAGTCGATGAAGAGAAAACATGCACCACGCTGAGAGCCTGATGTATAACCCATTACTTTCTGAGACCTCCAAAGCAACGACAATATATTGCGTACTGATCAAACTGTTTTATTAGAAGTGCTGGTGAAAATCGCCTTTGATCAAATGTTTAGCGTGTTCACCGTTTTGGGAATTAAAAAAGGCCGTTAAGGGACGTCCCATCCCTCAAGTGTGTTAATCTCTGTCTAAATTGTTTTACCACAGCCAAGGATGCGATCCATTCTGTGTGAAGCCTCATCATGGTTCTAGCTGGCCTATCAGGTAACCATGCCTTGCTCAACTTTATTATTTACTGAACTAACTTAAAACATGGTCTGGTCTGTGATGAGAAAACATGCACCACGCTGAACGAGTGATGTATATCTCATTGATTTCTGAGACCTCCAAATAGCAATGGCAATTATATTTGTCACTTATAAAACTGTTAACCTTTTGTAGAAATCCTTATAAAAATACCCTTGTTTCACCAGAGGTTCATTGTGTTTCTGACAGTTTTAGGTATTAACAAAGGCCAAATGTTGAAATTAAAGTGACTGTCCATCCCCCAAGTGTGTTTACTAATCTCTGTCTAAATTGTTTTACCACAGCCAAGGATGCGATCCATTCTGTGTGAAGCCTCATGGTTCCAGCTGGCCTATCAGGTAACCATGCCTTGCTCAACTTTATTATTTACTGAACTAACTTAAAACATGGTCTGGTCTGTGATGAGAAAACATGCACCACGCTGAACGAGTGATGTATACCCCATACATTTTCTGAGACCAACAAGGATTTAATCAGCTGCTGAAATGAGAATAATTGTCCATTAAATTTGATGTATGTAAAATGTAACACTGGCAGTGATTTATACTAATACAAATGTTCTGTATTTTGATGCAGATCCAATGTGGAATCTATTATTTTACAGAAATGTAAAACATTTATTTTCTTTCACCACAGGACATAATCCAATGATGCCCACAGAGCGCTATGTGGACAAGATGGTTGATCTATAAATAATGCCAGTAAGAATACTTAACCTGTGTTTGTTTAAAACATGAATGGCTACTGGTCTGTGATGAGAAAACATGCACCACGCTGAACAACTGATGTATACCCATATATATTCTGAGACCAACTGGATATTCCAGTCAAAATGCCCCAACCTGTCTTGTATGAACAACTTACTTTGAACTTATTGTCTTAAATTAATTTTTACATTAAAAGGGATTGTTGAGATAAAGTTTTGATGTGCCACATTTGTATCCTCCAAGAAGTTTGCCATGTATTCTAACGCAAGCTTTTTCCCACCCACTGTTAAGGTTATTTGGACCTGGCCATTGTAGAACATCTTTGCTGGTTCTACAGAGGACATGAAGCACTCCAGACAGAAGGTATTTGTATACATTCTAAGCGTTAACTATAATAATTGTTGGTCCACACCTGTGACTTGAGTATTAATGTTGATCCCCCTCATTTGTTTCCGCAGAACCGTTCTACCAGTTCCAGAGTCAGGGTTTGCAGCAGACAGTGGAGTCATGGAGCTGATTGTACCAAGATTTTCAAACCTAATTTATGTGTAGTTTGCGCTGCAGTACCTACATTTTAGGTCTGTCTGTTTGCAAATCTTGACACTGCCAAATGTGAACAATAAAACATTGATTAACGTGCTATTTTGTGTTATGGTTGTCCTATGTTTTGTAACATGAATGATACATGGAAATTTAAACTTCAAAGCTCATCTCAACAGTGATGTGACCATTCCCTCAAGATCCTATGCACATACATTAAACTACATAGATATTGTGTAAATTGAATAAACTAGTGTCACTGTGGGACATTGTTGGTATTAATTTTGGTTTTTGAATCTCAAATTACCCTACCTGTTCTCAAACATTTGCTGGAAAACTGTAGAAGGCCAAATATTTGGTGATATAAAAAAACAACTTTAAAAGCATTTCTTTTTGGTAGCTTCCAAAACAACTGAAGTGGCAGCAGAATGCGCGAGGAACTACAAAAATGGAAGGTGAATGCCTCTGGTTCACCATTGGCCTGTTCAGCTGTGCAGCATGGCCGGCTACACGCTAACCGGAAGGGATGTGGACAGATACCGACTCCTGCTTGCTGCTGCTACCTTTCGTAAAACAATACCTTGACAAGCACAGCAGTTTATTTTTACTTGGTCCTTTGCACGCCATTGCAAGTGGGAATTGCGTTGACAGAATGAGTTAAGAAGGAATGAGACATAAAACATCTCCGATACAAGGTAAGGGTTTTAGGCTAACGCTTCTTCATACTAAAGCTACTGTAGCTAACCATTGGGAGCTAGCTTAGCGCAATGCTAATTTAGCCCAGAAATGTATTTGCCAACAAGCGAAAATAACTAATTTAAAATAAACTGTGGCTCGTTTGAATCCCGTGTTCTACCTACACTTTTAGTTTATTTTAATCCCCTGTTGATTTAAACTTTATTGACCAATCAGGCGCCACTGCATCTGTCAGGAACATCGAGTCCTCAGACCCGTGGCTCTGGACGTCTGGTTGTTTGACATTCAGCTGCTTTTCTTCTCAGAAGACGAACACTTTTGTCATGGCACTTGCATGATGACACATCATGCAATACTGACATATCTACATTGCCAAACCGCATTGATCAATGTGTGGGTTTAGTTGCCTTAACTGAGTGGTTTGACCTTTGTAACCCAACGATAACACAACTAAGTGGTTTGGCCTGGCAAGCATGACATTGAAACCGCACCACACGTACATTGTACAGTCACGCAAAGAGTGTAAAATGTTGTTTTGGAAGGTATTTGTCTTAAGTCACTGACCAAATGTATTTCTAATATTAAAGGTTTATTCTGATGAGGGTCTTTCAGAGGCAGAAGGATGCAGCAGAAGAGAAACATCCAAATCATAGAATGGGAGGATCTGGACAAAAGGAAGTTCTACTCCTTTGGGGTGTTCATGACTATGTCCATCCGGGCCACGGTCTACCCTGCCACACTCATCCGTACCCGGCTGCAGGTCCAGAAGGGCAAATCCCTTTACAGCGGCACCTTCGACGCCTTCTTTAAGATTCTCAGAAGAGAAGGCGTGCGCGGTCTGTATCGTGGCTTCGTGGTCAACTCCTTAACGCTGATCTCCGGCCAGGCCTACATCACCACCTACGAACTGGTGAGGAAGTACGTCTCCAACTATTCCCACAACAACACGGTGAAGTCGTTGGTGGCTGGCGGCTCCGCCTCCCTCGTGGCGCAGAGCATCACCGTGCCGATAGACGTGGTCTCCCAGCAGCTGATGATGCAGGGCCAGGCGGGGCACCCCACCCGCTTCCAACTCCAGGCCAAGGTTCAGGAGGGCATGTCCAAGAGGATGTTTGGCCAAACCAGGGACATCGTCGCACTGATCTTTGCTGCTGATGGATTCCGGGGCTTCTACAGGGGATATGTTGCTTCTCTGCTCACATACATCCCAAATAGTGCCGTCTGGTGGCCTTTTTACCATTTTTATGCTGGTAAGCACTGTAGTAGTAGTAATAATAATAAGAAGAAGAATACGAAGAAGAATAATAGTATATATGTGTATACATAGTAATGATGCCAACCCAATCTACTTTCATAAGACACCAAATATAACCTCTGTTGTTATTGTTAAACAGAACAGCTTTCAAAGTTGGCCCCCAGCGACTGCCCTCATCTGCTACTGCAGGCCATGGCTGGACCACTAGCTGCTGCCACCGCCTCTACTGTCACCAACCCAATGGACGTGGTCAGAGCCAGAGTGCAGGTAGGGGCGGCTGTGTACATTATTAATGATTAATTATGGGTCTGCTACTTTCATATAGCTCCTTGTATGTACCCGTAGCCTGGTACATACAAGGAGCGGACCCATAATTAGTGGTGTGGTGTGCACTTAATATCCATTGATTATACAGGCATGTTAAGCTCAGTCTATAGGCCTAAGATCAGCACACAAACCCATTCACAAATGCAGTACCGTTTCCGGTCTTAAAGTTGAGTTGTATGTCCACTAGGTGGAAGGCAGGTCGTCCATCGTTGAGACCTTCAAACAGCTGATCGCAGAGGAGGGCGCCTGGGGGATGACCAAGGGGCTCTCGGCTCGCATCATTTCCTCCACGCCCACCGCTATTGTGATGGTGGTGGGCTACGAGACGCTGAAGAAGGTGAGCCTGCGCCCCGAGCTGGTCGACTCGAGACACTGGTAGAACACGCGCAGGACCCCCCGCGTGGTAGTTCTACGCACATCTCCACATCTGAAAGAAAGTCAATGGAAATTAGGAACACTGTATGATGGCTGCCTGGGGACCAACATGGGAATGGACCACTGATTCTTCTGCCTTTGTCAATGGAGGAGATGGGTGATCGTTTCGTTTTGTAGTAGGTAGTCAAAAGGACCTGCTCGTTTTATTAAGGTGTGTAATGTGGAACCTTGTGTAGCCATTGTACCTCCAACCTGGCTTGTAAAATGTGCCACCTTCTTACTTGTTTTACCCTTTGTGATGGTTGTGGTGGTAAACCAGGTACATACCCTCTCCTAGCCTGTTTTGGTTGTACAGTCTTCTGTATTAGTGCTAGGCTAACAAACCTCTTGGGCACTGAATATCCAATGCTTTTAAAATGCTGGCCAAAATGTTTTATACAGAATAGAAGCAACAAAACACATTCATTTATTTTTAAGCAGTGTACCACTTGGAGATGTAGAATACTGTTTTTGGATGGTTTTCTGCAACATTAGCATGCTAGCTCAGGGGCAAATAAGTTTGCACAGAAAAAAAGCGTTTTCTGTTTGTGTACTGGGCCACCAGCCAACTCAGTGTGTGAGGGTAGGATATTATGAAGAAAAAGGGCATTCACTGGAAACTAAGGTCTTTTCCTTTACTGAGGCAGTAAGTCAATGTGCAGTCATACCATTTTTTAATTCTACTTCAGCACAAAATGTGATGTACAGTTGATAATTGTTACGTTTGTTATGTATGTTTGTTGTAAAGGAGGGGATTAACTTAACGGTAGTATTTATTTGTTCTTTTTGTCTCTATTCTGTCATGATTAACCATGACGTATATGATTTGATCACATTCTATTTAATTCCTTTGTTATCAAAGTAAAATCCTGGGTTTTGGGCCACTGAAGATAAGACATGGCTGTACACAATGTGTTGCATTCAGCTGGAAACATCCTTTTTGAATGGGAAAGACGAATAGTCATCATGATTGACTAATGAAGTCAGTTCATTGTGTATTTTAAGTCACATGAGCCTAAGCTGCCATATTGAGCATACTATGCAAATCAGACCCTCCTGAAATAAATTTATGAAATGATATGCTATTTAAATGGCAATATTGAAAAGGAAAATCATACTTATAGCTCTACTTTAATATCAGCCATTCCTCATGAAAAAATGATATATTAGTGAAAAATAATAATATATATAAATGAAAAAAAAAGTTATATTGTAATGTAATATTATTTACATTTATGTGTCATTGTGTTGAATACGCTTAATATGCACTGTACAGTTTAGACAATAAAATAACTCAACTGGTAACTAAAGCAATGTGTTGTGTCATTGTATGTGTTATTTTAGCATTGCAAATGTGAGATATGATTTGAAATGTATAATAAAACAATATTTTCTAAAGAAGGTGCTACTTTTGCAATGAATTAAACTCAAATGATGAGAGGTTAAGTTGTAATGGAAAATGTGTCAAAATAGCCTTAACTCCCACCCTATTTATTATACTTAATTCAACGTCTTCCACAGCAATTGTGTAGCTGCAGTATAATACTATTATATGATACTAATATATAATAATCTAATATACTACTGCTGTTTGCCAGAGAATAGGCCTTCGTCACAGAGGTGTAATAGTGGTGTATCCCATGACGTTAATTGTGGGCACTGGCATGCCTGCAGACCCATAATTAACTTAATGAACTCCAGCTGTTTTCACACCTACTATTACACCTCTGTGATGAAGGCCTATGGATCTGTGGTCTGCTTGTGTGTTATGAGCCCATTAGAGGTCTCAGGTATCAGGGACCTGCTCACGGTTCCCAGGGCTCAAACTAAGCATGTTGAAGAAGAGGAACCCTTTAGTTTTATGCACCACATAACGTCCAGAACATGAGGTCTGCCTCAACTCTTATTCTTATACATCAGGGCTTAGCATTTTGCTACAGTTTTTTTATTAAAATGTATGCCTGCACATATTATGTTTATTTTACCATCGTATACCTGATTGTCATTTTAATGTTTTTATCTTTTGTTTGAAAATGTTCCCATTTCTGTCTGGGTGTACGTTGTCCAATGAGGTTTGTTGTTCCCAGCAGGAGTGAATGCATCATGATGATCTTCCATATCTTACTGAAGGTCACATCTCATTGGAATTTGATCTAGCCAAAAATAAATAATCCTTTGTTATTCTTTGTTGTGTTGTCTGTCTAATTTGAGAAGATTACATGATAATGAAAGTTATCAAGAGCAGACAAACAACACCAAAAAAGGGTCAGAAGACAGATTCCATCAATTATACTTGATGGAAGGTTTAAATAACTGTGTGTAAACGCAGCTCTGACTTTAGGGGTGAAAGTTAAACCATTCTCTCGACCTCCTGCAGTTTCTCCCTCCTGGGACGATTGCTGAAAAACTCCCCCCCTTAGACCAGACCACTGCTTGACCACTTTCCCTTTAAGAAATAAACCACCCAAGAATTAATTGAAGCCAGGCAGAATACATGGAGGGCTTTCTAAAAGCAGACACTTCTCGGTGGGATGACAAAGTGCGCCCTGCCCTGCGCTACACATTAATTATCAAGCGCTGTCCGGAAGGCACTTTGTCAAAAGGATGGATGAGGTGTCGTCAGAGAGGGAACAAATTCAGCTTGCCTGGGGTGGAGGGGGTGAGATCCTGTGGCGAGGCCTCACATTATAATAGAGCGCGAGGTCGAAGCGCCTCTGTGTGGGCAGTGTGTGTGTGTGTGTGTGTGTGTGTGTGTGTGGATGAAAGGTGATACAGAAAGTTCAACAGAAAGAAATATTTTTAAAGAGCTAGTGAATTTAAAAAGGAGAGTTTGTGCAGCCGTAACGAGATGAGCTATGCAGACTGAGGGGTAGGAGAGAGGGGTCTGGTGGCAGCTTTATACCAGCAAGTAAGCATTTCAACAGCCTCGGATAACTCCTTTAGTAGCTCTTAAATGAATGTATTGATCTTTTTGTTTAAATGATTATTAAACATCCAGGTAATGATGAGAAAGCTTTATGGATACTATGGATGAGAGACATTGATATTCCATAAAGGAGCAGCTGAACTTAATGTGCACCTCATCCAGAATGAAGTCACACAATGAAGGAATGATTACATTCTCTAATGAGAACAAACCATTAGGA
>OMNO01021234.1:0-11618 GCA_900303215.1 Trachyrincus scabrus | reverse complement strand
GGCCGATTTTTTTTATTTCTTTTTTTTTTTACGACAAATACTTAATGAAACCCCCCTGCGAGGATGATAGAACCCTGTATTTAATTAAGGCCTTATTAAATATTAACTAGCCAGGCCAGATTCTCTTTTCCTCTCCCCTGGCCTGTTCAGTAGATTGAACTACCGTTATGGAGCGCAGACAGCTCTGAATGATAATGCCCCATATAAGGTGTGTTTGAGAGAGAGAGAGAGAGAGAGAGAGAGAGAGATACAGAGAGAGAGAGATACAGAGAGAGATAGTCGAGGGAGAGAAAGAGGGGGGACACTGCATGTTCTTGCCGAATAGAGCCAACGGGGGAGACCGGGGGCCAGGGGACGGCTGCTGGAATATCTTCTCTCATCACATTAGCGGAGAACGGTGCCTCTGATTTATAAGGGCTCTTTAAGATCACTTCTCAGCCCCGCCACAGCCAACACTCTCGGAGATGACTTTGATCATCTCATTTAGGCGTCATTTCCTGCGAAGGACGCGCAGGTAGCGCTGCTGTGTAAATCACCATGGGAACTGGAGGCGTGGTGAGACGATGACAGTGTCTACCGGGAGATGTGAACATGATGCTGGGGGTGCACTGCAGCGGAGGACACTGTGGAAGTAGACTCTTTATACCTCTCTGTCTAGCATGTATTTTATACCTCTCTTTTTATACCAAATATTTGAAATGTGTCACAAATCAAGCAGCGACCATGACTGTCTGTTGGTGAGCCTCAGGCGGAAGAGACTAACATGTAGTTCCCCTCAAAGCGGTCACAAACGCTGTGTCCGAATAATGTGTAAAATAATGTAAGTGGATACATAAAGGCGTGCAAGCACTCCATTCACGTGTTGTGTGTGTGTGCGTCCGGTTCCAGATCCACACGGACTCGGACGAGGGCGAGGGAACCATCAAGTACACCATCTCCGGCGAGGGGGCGGGCACCATCTTCATCATCGACGAGTTAACGGGAGACATCCATGCCACGGAGCGCCTGGACCGCGAGGAGAAGGCCTTCTACACCCTGAGGGCCCAGGCCCGGGACCGGCTCTCTAATGACCCGCTGGAGCCAGAGTCCGAGTTCGTCATCAAGGTGCAGGACATCAACGACAGCGAACCGAAGTTCCTGGAAGGGCCTTATATAGGCAGCGTGGCGGAGCTGTCACCCATAGGTACGTGGGAACATGATGACTGTTTCATGAGGTGATTTCCAGACCAGGTATTGTCTGAAATGTCAGATCGTGGTGTGAATGATTTTTTTCTTTTCTCATTTCTAGTTTCCGACTTTCTGGTTTTCCGGGCTTTCCGGCTTTCTGATTATAGCAAAAATATAATCGAAGCCCCATTTCCCCATATGATCAAAATTGATATCAATATTGCCGAGCTTTACGTCACCAGTATATTTATGAAACATGCTGATCAGCACATGAAATAAAAAAAAATGATATGAATAGGTAACGCTGTCACCAAAGAAAAGACGCGAATACAGGAAGGGTAGAAGAGAGCCTGGAGGGAAGGTAGCGGGAGATGAAAAGGGACGATCAGAGGGTGGGAATCCATCGTCAGTGGATGAAAGGGAAAGTGTAAGGAGCAATGGAAGTTTCTAGAGTCTAGGCTCGGTCTTGAGCCACCGCTCACGGCCGAGTGAAGCGAGAGAGAGAGAGAGAGAGAGAGAGAGAGAGAGAGAGAGAGAGAGAGAGAGAGACGAGGCAGGGGAGAAATAGGAGTAGGAAACTAGGCAGGAAGGGGTTGGGTCTTTGGCTCTTCCCGCTGATGAGTATTGTGGTCGGGTCGTCCATACCAATCATCTTTTGGGGGCAAATATGAGAGAGAGGATTAATGAGCAAAGAGGAGAGGTGGCGCACGCAAATCAAGAGCAGTAGAAACGGGGAGAAGAAAAAGCACTTGTCGTTCTCGCTGGAGGTGTACAGCGCTGTGGGAAGCTCACATTCCGGTGCAAAATTTGGATTTCAAGGTTGTGACTCAACAGACACATCCTTCACATTCACAAAATAGAAATGAAACACACAAAACACTGACACACAACGCTATAATAGACTCTTTTTTTTTTTAGATAACCAAACATGGTAATTGCTTTCCTTGTGCCTCGTTGTCGGAATTTAATAACATCTGCGTTATTGATAGACTTAAATTCCGAGAGTGGCTTATAAACGATGTGTCTAATTAATTAGTCCATTCATTTTCAATGATAGAAACCCAGCAAAAACATCCAGTCCTATAGCAATTATATAATTATAGATTCATATAGCTTTTAGCACGGATTATTTCAATCATGCATGTGCCTATTTCTGAACTATGTCTAGAACCTGTCAGGGAATGGAGAAGGAGACTTCAGGTGTCAGAAATGTTCTGAGCATGGCATTAGGTCTTTGAAACACCTTTGCACAGGAGTTTTGTTCCAAAAATGCAGTTTGGCTGTCAAGCAATGCACCACAATGCCTTACTGAAATCCTTCATGTGGATGTTTGCATTGTGTTTGTATCGGGCTTGTATGGCTGGCTAGAGAGAGAGAGAGAGAGAGAGAGAGAGAGAGAGAGAGAGAGAGTGTGTGTGTCATGGGTCAAGAAGTGTCCCAAAAGAGAAAATACTTTTTTCATCTGTGTGTGTGTGTGTGTGGCTGCACAGGAGCACTGCGGCGTGAGTGACACCAGAGTGGGTGCTGAATGGGTGCTGCTCATGTCTTGCTCAAATTAATTCCTGCATCCTCAGCATAATCCAACCATGCTTGCAAGAGTGGACAAAGAAAAAAAGGAAGACATAAAGAAAGGGAGAGAGACATAGTAGAGAGGGGGAGTGAAAGATGGCGAAAGAAATGTTTTGGAAAATGGCAAAAATAGAACAGTTCCTAGAATAAAGTAATGTAGAATAAGAGTGTTGGTTACTATGTGCTGTATCCTTAGTCCCCTCACAGTTCTTGTTCGTGAAGAGTGCTTTACCAAACTGAGGCATTGCGTCACAACTCAACAACTCGTCACAAGTGCTGTTAAAAACACATTTCCCACTCAGTCTAATTGTTTATCAACAAGACATATGTATGTGTTGCTTCTTCCCTGCCTCATTATTATTATTATTATTATTATTATTACTATTATGTTAAAGAGCTCAGTAAAGTGTACTGTAATAAGACACT
The DNA here is from genome assembly GCA_900303215.1 of Trachyrincus scabrus. NCBI lineage: Eukaryota > Metazoa > Chordata > Actinopteri > Gadiformes > Macrouridae > Trachyrincus > Trachyrincus scabrus. Next base: position 8,456 of record OMNO01021234.1, on the reverse strand, counting down.
TGAACAACTCAGGGCCATGTGCCACATAAGCAATGATCATAAACCTATTTTTTATTGTTTTATCCTTCCACCAACCTCCCTGGGGTAGCGCCATTGACCAAGCAATAGATGGGGCCCCTTGTTCTAGCTAACTGGCTATGAAAGGCGTTTGAAGTTGTTTTGGACTATTTCGTATGGCTTTTTCTCTTTCAACATGCTCCCTATATACCATCAGTGGTGCAGTCCAGTTGTGGCTTTAATGTGACACTGTTCATGTTTTTGTGCCAGTGCTTTTTCTCTTATAAACATATGAGTATGTCTTCTATGATCTTAAACATAGTAATCGATCCTGTTTTGTCACTGTCACTAAAATAATAGCTTAATGCAGAATACAAAAACGTGTAAAATCATGGCCAACCAGTTGTTGATATGCTAACGCCACGGTGTGTGTGGATGTGTGGAGCTCCATGTGGGCAAACTTTGCCAATTTTCAATCGGCTGTGTATCATTTTAATGTGGGTAGTATCCGCAAATGAACAATGTGTACCTTTCCTCCATGTTGCCTGCACCCAGAACTTTTGTCCGCTGGATGACATGTTTTTTTGAACCCCAACTCCATTAAATGACAGCATTGGGCTAAGATTTTGCATATGCGCTGAGCTGCGCCCCAGAGACACAGAGAGCAGGCGATTTTCACACTATATCCCTAATGCGGATAGATAGAGATAAGGTTGAAAATCAACAAAGTTATGTGTAGACTGTAATGAGATGCCACTGTCCTCTACTATGATTTATGTTTCATATATTTATTTTCTGAGATCCTATGGCCTGTTTAGGACCAACAAGTCCTTAAACACTGATGTTGGGTGTCTGAATTAAATTAACTATAGTTTTTAAGCATAAACTTTGTAACTTGAATCAACCAGCCATGAATTAACAATTCAAAACACAGATGAGGTTTGGTTAAAAGCTCAATGTATTTACAGTAGGCTTATGTAATCAGCAAACAGACTTTTACGCTGCTTCTCCTTTCTGCCTAGCCAAGACTATTCCCTCCTCACATGAATGTTGGATCCAATATGAACTCTTGTCTCACTCACATGGTGCACAAGATGACATCAGGTTATTTCCATATACTGTATAACATAGGTTAGTTATAAACAATAATAAATAATATACAAATAATAAGTTATTTGTATTTACAAAAGGATCTGGTTTTAATTGATTAACACGTGAGACACCATGTGACACACCAATTGCCATTATGAAAATAATTACAATATGACGACATGTGTCTTTAAAAAACGTATGATTCTTAATTATTAAGAAGAAATGCAGATTACATGTATTTTGGATATAGATGGGTGTTAAAATGTGTGTGCCGTTATTCCAAGCTGCATGAATACAAGCTGCCCATTTCCAAACATATGAGGAAGATGCATTTTGCCATATCTTAACAGCAGTATATCGCATCAGTTATTAATTCAGAAGACATAATAACGAGACCCCAGGCTGAAAGCAGAAAGACGAGTACTAACATGAACTGAATCCATATTTAGACCAAAGCCGTGTACCACATCGACCGTGTCATTGTTGCAATTAGTTACGAAATGTCTTGGTGGGAGGTTATTATGACTCGTCAATAGTGTCCATACCCAAGATTACACTCTCTGCACACTAGTTATGACACTTAGCAGAATCACTTAGAGCAAAAAAAGCGTTAGAGCATTTCATCATTTTGCTAGCGAGCAGCAGCTACGGTGGTGGTGGTGGTGGTGGTGGTGCCATGCGGCATTCTGTGCTAGAGATCAAATCAATGTCACAGAGTTGTTCTCCATGATTGCGTGGACACTGATGGACACAGAACGCAGGGAGACAAGCCAGTGACGCGAGGCCACGGACTTGCCTTTTTTCATCATCATCCGCTAACCAAACAGGGCTAGCTTGCGTTAGCCGTTAGCGATGGCCGGCCATGCTCACTCTGCTGTTTTATGGCCCACCCTCATAAGCCGCTGGGCCGCTGTGGATGAAGAAAAAAAAAGTGCACGGCCCATCATAATAACAGGGAAGCAATCAGCTATGCCGCCATAGGGGTGTTCATATCCATACTCACCTTCCTATGCTGCGGTCCCTCAGCTCACGTCTCTGTCACAGCTCTGTCTCACACACACACACACACACACACACACACATACACACACACGCCCACGCACACGCACGTGCCCCCCAGCCTCCAAACCTTCACTCATGTCTCCCCTCGGTGTCACGGAGACCAAGGCTGTCTCTCAGCTAGCCTTGTTTGTTTCTCTTTCTGTGCTCAAGACCCACGACCAAAAAAAAAAGAAATATAGCATTTGTTTGCATTTCATTCAATGTTGTTTGTCGCTTTGCCGGCTCTACAAGAAAGGAACACAAAACGTAGCGAGGCTCACAGTAGGCGACTCGCCAACTGTGAGGTTGGATGAAGAAAAGAATATGACAACTAAAACAGACAATTGTATCGCATTGTATTATTGAATAAATCCTGCCCTGTGTAGGGGATTGGATGCTCCTCTGAGACTTGAGCACGTCTTCATTCTAGGTAAGAACGTCGCGGGCTAGGGTTGGGTACCAAAACCCTTATCCGCCCTCCGGTGCTCCGAAACCACCACACGCGCCTTCACTGACATTATCGATTGTAGCGTGCCGCTTGAAATCCTCTGTATTCAAAGGTGCACTCACACTAGCAATGATCCGCCTGATTATATATACTTGTCTTTACTTTCTATGTCAACATTGCATGTGATGTAAATATAGACGAATTAGAAATATTTGAGTCATTATTTAGCCTAATTTCATGTGCTGGCGATTGATTACAACTGATAATAGTAATTTCAGGCGTGTTTATACCGTTCCTCCATGGGAGCGACAGATAGCAATTATAAATTTTTCCACTGTGTGCACAAGCACACAATACTGTGCTGCCGATTTTTATTTTAGCCATATAAACACAATTAATCAGACATTTTCAGCAACCTGTATACATTCTTTATCTTTATCATGTCTCTAGTCATTTCATGTTGGTTTAAGGTTGTGTGATTAAAGGAAAATACAAGCGCCTCTGCTCTATTTCCTCGTTTAAATTGAGTTTCACATGGACAGAGGGAACCCCTCGTCATTGGCTGACGCCTCGCGATTTAACCAAAAAAGTTGAAAATGTTTAACTATTTCCACACCCCCTGGTCGCTTCCTTTGTGCACCCCGAGAGCCAAACAGCAGCGGTGCTCGTCAATGTCACATTACGGTCGCTTAGCCAATCAGATAAAAGAGGCGGGTCATAAAAGTTTTCAGTAGCAATAACGTCTGGTTCATACAAACTGTCCGTTTTTTCTTAATATGTAACATGTGAAAAGTATATGAAAAGTAATTAAGGACAAATGGGTTTAGTTCATCTTTTTTTTTTTATAACTAGAATGTCACAATAAGTAAAAAATGCTGATGATGTCAGGAGAGGAATCATATTTTGCCAGAGAAGCAGACATGGTTATTTTTGGGCAAATAAACTGTTTAAGTAGAGGATTTTGTAGAAGAGTAGAAGTCTAGAAGTTCGCACTTGGTAGGCCTATTTCTTTTGCTGTTATTTATTAGTATTGTAACTTGTGGAGGGAAGGGGGCGTGGTTTGGTATCGGGCTGCAAACAATACCAAGCCCGATACCAAGCCACGCCCCCTTCCCTCCACATAACTGTTTACTGTTAAGTTATTGTAGTTGACTTAGGATTTGTTCATTATTTATTTTCTTTGTGTTTGCAATACAAAAAACCTTCTTTAATGTTGTTTTTTTTTTAAACATTTTTAAACGTTTTTAAACTTTTTTTTTTTTTTTAAACATACGCAACCCTAGTCACGGCCCGGAGCAAACAACAAGTCTGTGCAACAACTGCAATCTGAATTTAGAGACATGTGTACATCCTTAAGTCCAGCCAGGCCTGGGTGTGCCAGCAGTACACCACAACCACGTTTTGTCTAGATTATAGATAATCCTTAATCATGCATGTCATATGACTTCCATACCAAGCCACTGCTGTCCGACTGTTGCTGTAACATAAGGTAGATGTCGATGTTGGAAGACAAACCACATGTCTGTAGCAGGAATTTTCACCTTTGGGATAAATCTTAGGGAAATCTAATACTACCTTTTTTTTCTTTTTTTTTACACAAGGCGGATATTATAACTGTATTGACAAGTCAGTTCCAAAATTAACAGTGGTAGGCTACATGCTACATGCTACATGCTAACACTTATGCATCACAGAACTTTGGATCTGTAAGTTGTAAAATGCCGTTGTGCCTGTTTTCCTGACAGCAGCTGGTTAATGTATTGAGCCATGAAGAGCAAGCCGGACGGTGTTAGAGTTCTTTTTTTGCCAGTGTGCAAACAGCTGCACATTTGTTCCACTTCAAATGACCATGAATGGTTTTCAAAAGAAAACAAAATGCATGTATTCAGAAGGCGTTTACTGTGTTTAATTGCTGTCTGTTTTTAAGTCAAACGTTACGTGTGTTCGTATTGAACCGTAAGGTACGAGGTCCACGGTGCACGGCTCGCTACGCACTGCTTACAGAACAATACTTGAATCAGTTATTGTAGAGTAAGGTATACCAATAAATTATTTAATCTAAGAAAAATATGTACAGACATAAATCAATGGCGCATAGGGCTGTACCCAGTTTTACACGCCATTACGGTAAGCGGGTTAAGGAAGCATGTTGAATTGACAGACGATGTATCGAAACCGTGACACCGCCATACAATTTAGTAGTCAGTCATTACATGATGATACTGTAGGTGGCATTAGGTCATGAATGGCTTTAGATTAAATGCAGGAAGAGGAAAAAGTAACACAACAAGTGACTTAATGTTAGAAAGTAGCCTACATATTTGTTGTTATGTTATATTGTTATAAAATTTCTGTTGGAATTAATGCACCAGAAACCCTCCTGGAATCACCGATGGGATTCCCAATGTCTGCAGCCTACCTGTATGCATCCTTCAGCATGACGCCCTAAGCCCTACCTGGGGCTTCATGGCATGAGTCTGAAATCACTGTATGTCGCTTGGGTTTAAAACATCTGTTAAATCGGATTAGGTTTTAAACCCAGTCAGTCGCCGAGGCAGATTTCCCTCATGGTATTCTTAATATCAGGGGACTATAAAGGCAGATTGGAAGTGGTTTATCTCTATGGTGGTATTCACTGAGACTAACGTTGTGGTTGTCCATGTAGTTCAATTCTGAGACGGACAGCCGGGTAGTGGAGTACTTCCACCCCTCAACCTAACACAGATAACACTGACTGACAAACCACCAAGCCAACAAAACTACAACAACAACAACAACAACAACAAAGACCATTATAGCGTGATAACAAACTTAAATCTCCTTACAATACCTCACCATTATCCATCGACTATCCTCAAACTGCAAACTGGGAGCAGCCAACACTAACAGGACCATATAAACCAAACGGCAAAGGACAGACTAAGTACGGGAAATGTGAAAGTGGTTTTAAAACAATCTGCTACCTGAGGAAGGGCTGTTGAAATTGAATAAAGAGGAGCAAAGCGCCAGGGCCACAGAAGAGCAGAGATACATTTAGCAGCAGATATAAACTGACCAACATCCTTCCACATTTATCTGCTAAACAAATAACGGCAAGCTACATTGACTACATTGGAGTCCAGATTCTATTTCTTTGTGTCTTTTATTCACACAGAGGAGTTTACCTCTGTAGAAAGACACACACACACACACACACACACACACACACACATACACACGTACACACACAGACACGCACACTCCTGTGTAGAAAAACCTTAATAGGCATGCAGGCAAGCTTGAGGATATTTTTCGTTACCCAGGAAACGTTGCAGCAAATCGAGTATGTTCATTATTGAACATTTCTGATGCAGACCATCTTTATTATCTGTACTAATCATTGCTGTCAAAACATATAGTGCTGAAGTGGGATATGTGTGTACAGTAGCTGGCGTGTGCAGGTTTGCGTCCCATAAATGATTGGAATTCAGGAAAACATAATTACATTAGGAGTCCACATGTATGTCCTTTTGTCTGCAGATGTATGTATTAGATAGAGGTTTATTTGAAATAGGGTACACTCACAATTTCAATGGTGTATTACTCTCTTCAAATTCATTGAACAAGCTTTTAAAGAAGCCAATGAAAGTCTATATATGACTGCATAGTCACAAAAAGGGCCAAATAAATAAATAACCATTGCATTTGTGCTTTCTTGTTGCTATAGTCATATAAAGAGGCCAATTGGATCATGATATACATGACATGAATTGTGTGCTTTCCTTTCCTATTAGTCCACATGTCAAGATCCAGGTCACATGTCAATGTCACGATATGAATGGCACCACTCTCTTCCCACCTCTGTTATTACCAGGGTAGTTTCTTCTCTCTCTCCTCTCACTCTTCTGCCTCACTCACTCCCTCACCCACTCTGCATTTCTATATATCTTCATGTCGCCTTTGACAATTTATGGCGCTATTTGCTCATTCTTTCACTAAATCTGTCACGACCTGAGGCCACTTGAGGATTTAGGTACTAATCGTCCTTCACACTGCGCAGGGTTCATGGAGATGGCCCAGAGACTCTTTGAATTGCTGAACTCACCATTTAAGAAGCGGCATTTTTTTTCCAGCTGAGGTGTGTGTGAGGTGCACTATGTTGCTGTGCGTGTGCACGGTGCTGATGTGCGTGTGCACGGTGCTGATGTGTGTGTGCACAGTGCGCGGGTGCACATGTGCACAGTGTGCGGGTGCTCATTGCGTGGGCGCAGAGAGGTTTTAGTGTGATCAGTGATTCCAGTAGGGCTCTGGTGCATTCCAACAGAAGTGGTCTCATACATAATGGTATAACAATATACCATATACAAAGTTATAGCAATATAACATATGCAATGGTATAACAATATCACATGCAATGTTATAGCAATATAACATATACAATGTTATAACAATATACCATATGCAACGGGATAACAATATAATGTATACAATGCTATAACGATATACCATATGCAACGGGATAACAATATAACATAACAAGACAGTTTTCAGTCTGCAATTTGTAGCCATCCCACCGTCTGGGTTTCATAATACTGTTGCTTCTGTTCTACACAATCAAATATGTAGGCTACTTTCTATTATCAAGTCACTTGTGTTACTTTTTCTCTTTATGCTTCCTACATTTATTCAAAAGCCCTTCATGACCTAATACCACCTACAGTATCATGTGTTTTTTATTATTCTATAGCAGAACACTATTTTGTTTGTTTTTTCAGTATTTTTCCACAATATTGCTCCAATGACAATAATGACAATGCAACGATTGAAGGGGGTGCAGTAGGGGGCACCTATGATATATGTTTTTGAATAGGACAAGTAGCATTTGGGGCGGCAAACATAATTTCAAATTAAAAACGCGGCTGATCGCAGTGGCGCTAGTAATCCAGTGGCAGCGATGCGCCATTATTGGATGCATGTAGGGGAAACACTGAGAGGGCCGTGCTAACGGCGGAGGCTACTACATTCTGAGCAGCAGCACAAGATATGACAGGGCAGGTGTATCTTGTAACCAATAGCCTCTGCCAACTACCTATTTATCTGACCAGGGACATTAACAGTCAATGACAGTGTTGGGCCTCATCGATTCTCAGCTGTCATCCTGTGTGTGTGTGTGTGTGTGTGTGTGTGTGTGTGCTTGTGTGTGTGTGTGTGTGTGTGTGGGTGTGTGTGTGTGTGTGTGTGTATGAGGTGTGTGTGTGTGTGTGTCAGTGTATCTGTGTGTGTGTGTGTGTGTGTGTGTGTGTGTGCATGAAGTGTGTATGTGTGTGTGGCAGTCTATGTGTGTGTGTGTGTGTGTGTGTGAGTGTGAGAGAGTGCATGAGATGTGTGCGTGTCTTCATGCAAGTTGCAGGATGAGACAGAAGTTGGCACGCAATGAAAGCGGGACGAGTGGAAGACGTTTTCTGTTTGAATGATGGGGGTAATGTGACGACATGTAGGAAGACGATATCCTCTAAGGAGGATATAGTCTATGGATGATGACGATGATGATGCTTTGAGTATTTAGAGAAAATGATGCGTAAACCTTTTATTTATTTTTTAAACCTCCTGAAGAGAGATGAGGATGGGAGGGGGTTCAGATTGATTCCTGTTATGGATCAGTCCTACTGCTTACATTCTCCTTCATCAATGATCGCGTGAATTGAGTTGTGTTGTCTTGTGGAAGTTTAAAAGGCTTGACTTAGGCCCCACTACTGGTTCCTGCTATTCCCTCTTATAGGGCCCCTATTTTACTACCAGGCGGGATGTTGATCGGCCTACCAGCCTAACCAGTGGACTGTACCAACTGGTCGGCTGATCTATCCATCATACATCTGGGTGGACACTCCCACTTGTGATG
>OMNO01021223.1:0-15075 GCA_900303215.1 Trachyrincus scabrus | reverse complement strand
TTTGTGTCCTCTCCTCGCCAGCTGGGTTCCTGGTAAGCTAGACAGGCTACAAGGACCCAGGCACACCTCAGACTCACCTCATCTCTCTCTCTATGTCTCTCTATGTCTCTATGTCTCTCTCTCTCTCTATCTCTCTCACTGTCTCTCTCTGTGTCTGTCTCTCTGTCTGTCCCTCTCTCAATCTGTATATTTCTGTCTGTCTGTCTCTCTCTCTCTCTCTCTCTCTCTCTCTCTCTCTCTCTCTGAGTATAGTGGCAAACCACAGGTCTGCTTCTGAGGTTGACATACTGTTCCTGAAATCTCCATTTTAATCTGGTGGTAAAATATAATAAATGCTTTATAGTCTAGATGCAAAAGCTGGTAAGCTGGTCAGTCTATTAATTTTACACAGTTCCTTTAAACGGTAAAGATCTGTCCTATAACGAGTCTCTAAAGTGTTCTAAAGAGGGAATTTGTTCTTCCAACTGCTATAAAGTAACACAAATAATGTATTCCCTCCTGGTTGTGTCTCAGTAACGTCTCAAGGAAAGTCACAGCCAGTGTTGGAGCTGGAGACGTAAGTTAATACAATACTCACAAATGCCGCCATTTCCTCACACTGTCACTGAATTGAAAACGCTGGCCATCATTTGACAGAGTCTGGTCCCAGCCTACGTAAGGCCAGAGTAAACCTGGACCTGAACGGGAGTGTCCAGGGTGGTTAAGGGAAAGGCAGCACGCGTCAGAAGCGGCCCTCGCTGTCTAATAGCTGGCTGACTGAGCCCTGATATTCATCCATGATGTAAACATGGAGCCTCTGCACCATCAGAACACTGCGGCATTGTGTCCCTGTCTGTAACGTAGTGTGTGTGTGTGTGTGTGTGTGTGTGTGTGTTTGTGTGTGTGTGTGTGTGTGTACTCGTGTGTGTGTGTGTGTGTGTGTGCATGTGTGTGAGCATGTGCGCGCACACGCATGTGTGTATGTGCGTGCATGCGCGTGCGTGTGCATGTGTGTGTGTGTGTGTGTGTGTGTGTGATTCATGTGTTGGCATGGCTGTTTGGATGCTGCTGTTGCATGGCTCTCATCATTAGTACAGAGGTACGGTTCAAGAACAAACTGGTCTCTTTGTCAGATTGTTTATGTAGAGGATTTTCACAGTAATTTTAGAAAATAGTTGGAGTGTACTTCAGAGTTGCCAGCCATGACCACAGATGGCAGGGAAACAATACTTAGAAACCAGTAATTGTCAGTTGTGATTTTTGATGGCAGACGAAAATCTTCCCTAACACCAGAACGAATGTTGACACTACAGTGATTTTTTGCAATCGATTATACTGGTTCTTTGTCTCCTTTGTGCTACTATCCCATGACAATAGTGCCCTCTACTGGTGAATATTGGGATGATTCAAAATGATTTCTGTCCTCCACACACTATTATCTATTTCTTGAATGGTGTCATCTCAGTGATCTCAATGTATTAATTAATTAATTAAGGTTTAATTAAGGTTTGATTTGTACATGGAGGGTTTTTAAGCTGGCATGCTTAATTAAAATGAAGTCATGAATAATATTTTTTTATTGGTGGATTTAGTGGATTCTTACATTGTAGACTCAGTGGTGTAATCAAACTAAATGCAAACAAACAAGGAAAAGGAAGGAATTAATATTGATAAATTAATCAATTATATGTATATATACACACACACACACACACACACACACACAGACACACACATAACCACATATACATCTACATACCTATATACTGTATATGTAGATATGTTTCTAACCCTGCTTTCTCTTCCCCAGGTCTCCTGCCTTCTGATGCCAGATCTGTGGTTCACAAGGACTGTGAAGAGATGATCCAGCACCGAGCAGTCCCGGCCCTGCAGTTCCCATCGCTGGAGCTTTACTGATTTCTAAGAACCAGAGGACCATGCTTCTGCACCCCAGATAACGCCTCTGAGGACCAGGCCTTCACAGCGTGCCCTGTGCACCATGGCAGGAGAGGCTCAGCGCACACATGCTGTCAAAGAGCTGGACGCAGAGTCCAAGCTGCAGGATGCAGGGACCTCGCTGGAGCAGCACAGTGACAAAACCAACAAACACTCATTGGCGCATTTTCCAAGCACTGGCACTGAGGCCAGGCCTGACAGCAGAGGGGCCAAGACTGACAAACTAGAGAAGGAGAGGGATGGTACTCAGCAGCGAGAGGCTGTGATACGACCACAGAAGGCGGGTAAGATTGACTTCAGGTCCCTGCAGAACAGACCAAAATGTTCCACTGACAGGACTTGGCCAAGCGGCAAGAGCAGCCCCCAGTCCCCGAGTGGGAAAGGCCGCAGTCGAGACAAGGCCAAGCGCTCGGGGAAGTCCGAGCGAGGTAACCCTCAGCAGCTCTACAGACTGAGCATCACAAACCCACGCTCCAACCCCACCATCGGCATCGCCTACCCGCAGCAGAAGGTCTCCCCACCCAAGAAGCTGGAGGCCAGCCGTGGGCCGGTCTCGGGGAGCTACAGGTTCCACGTCCCCAGCATCCCAGAGAGAGAGGCTGAGCTGCAACAAGAGGAGCTTAGCTACAACCGGTGCTTCCAGGAGGCTTCGTCCAACCTTACCTCCCCAAGCTATACCTCACAGACACTGACCTCCACAGGTGGTACCTCCACCCATCAACATTCAGCCATGGCCCAGCAGCAGCAGCAGTCGGCTCCGATGGAGAACAGCAGTCCACAGCCCAGCAGTCAGCTGCTCTTGACAGACTTTCAACTGAGTGGCTCTAATGCATGGCATTCTCCAGAGAGGAGTTTTAATGGTGCTAACTTTGGGATTTCATCCCAAAAATCGACAACTCTCACCGAGGTCAATAAAGCAGGCGCCTTTGCATCTGCGCCGTTTCAGTATGGATACCAGTTTCTGGAAGACTCCACCTCCAGCCCTTTCCCTTGTGAACAGAACTCCCAGTCGCAAGACTTCACAGACTCCTCACATGTGTCTGCACATGTGACCCACACCTCTTTTTCCTTCACAATGGGAGGGGAATTAACTCAAGCGAGCAACGCCCAGTTCTGTAAGGAACCGCAGCAAGAAGAGCGAACCTGTTACCCGACGCCACTGTCGTCACAGTACAACCCAGCTCCACCGGGGGCAGCATCATCTCTGCTCTGTCCCAGGAGCCAGAGTGAGGACTCCACGAGTAGCGACAGTTCTGGCTCTAGCACACTGCCGTCGGAACAAGGGAAAAACACCCTGCAAAAGAGCACAGACGTTTTTGGCCAGGCAGATATTGGCGACCTGGCCAATATTACTCTTACTGGGAGCAAGAGAAATGGACACCCAAAAGACACAAGCGCCAACCAGAGACCGCTCATTCAAGGAAGTGTGCATCATTCAAGAAGTACTTCCCAAGGTCCAAGTGGCCAATTACACTTTGCAAACAAAACATATCAAAGCTCTTCACACAATAACATTCCCTTGGGCTCAGCACCTTTTGATAAAAACATCAACAATAAGGTACATAAAAGATTACCACAATCATACTTATCAGTTGAGCAACACTCAATCCCATCTGCTGATATGAATGAAAAGTTTCAGTTTCAGTTCCAAAACCAAACAGTGCTCGACCAAAGGCCAAATTCATCAAAAAATGGCATAATGCCCTGGCAACAGCTACGCCAAACTTCTGTCACTGCAAACCAGAACAAAATAGAGCGTTCGAGGCAACTAAATAACCAAAAACTGGCTTACATGGTTTCTCCCTCTGACTGGCAGGATGATTGTAAATCCCATAAGAATGCCCCCATGAAAACTCCTAACTCCTTTCAAAACAATAAAACAAATGATGTTTTTTCTAACCAAAGACCAGATGCTGTCAAACATAGCAGCAGCAGTGCAATGCCAAATTTCAAAGCAGAGGCAAACCACGCACAGGTCTGTGAGCCAAAAAATAAACCTGTTTACTTTGGAATTAACCAAACTCTTCCAGGAGCACCGTCCCGGCACTATAGCTATTCGCCATTACAAGTAGCCCCCGTCGGTCGTATGATGGTGTCCCCGTATGAATCCCCTTTGCCTTCTCCTTCCCCGTCGCCACTTCATAACCCCACCTCGAGCAGTACCTGCTCCTCGCTCTCGCCAGCATCCACCAGTCCTGTTAACCAAAGTTCAGAGGACAGCCAGATGATGAAGGCAGGTGGCCCTCCACCATTTTATCACCAGCACCAGACCAAAACGCAGTTGCCGTCAGACCACTTAACTAATTCTCAACATTTTCATTCTGAAGTCCCCCGAAATATGCCTTATGGGCCAGACAGAGGGAAAGACGACATGCTGAGCTACCTGCAAAATGGTGTGAACCTTAAAAATACTATGGATGGAAACAAGGGTTACATGGACAGCTTTGGTCTGGAGCATCACCAGCCCCCGCCGCCATACTCTGCCCATCAGCTGCTCGCCACATCCTTAGCAACGGCTAATCTGGACCAGTTAGACGTGCTACTGACATGTAAGCAGTGTGATCAGAATTTCAACAACCTGGCCTCATTCTTGGGTCATAAGCAGTATTGCTCTCAGCATTCTTTTGCACACATTGACCTCAAAGACATATCCAAGATGGAAGATGGCAGAAAGTTTCATGCAGACCCTTCAAAGGTTCCGACATCTGGTGCTAGCACATCTATTCCGAGATGTCCATCGGATCTTCATCTATCTCTTTTGGGCCTTAATAAAAATGGAGAGCTGATGTGTGACAGTGAAACAAAAGGAGATAACAAGGAGGATCAAATGAAACTCAGCTTGTTCTCTGGTTCCGGCTCTCTGGTTCTACCTGTCCCTCTTCCTGAGTTGGAGATGGAGGATGCCAAGCTAGACAGTTTAATTACAGAAGCGTTGAATGGATATCAGTCAGATAATGCAGAGATAGACAGCAGTTTTATTGATGCATTTGCTGACGATGACCTTACCACTATCAAAACAACTTCAAACAAACAATCTTTGAAAACCAAAGAGTCCATTGCCACTGACTGTAAAAGCAAAACTGTAAAGGAGGACAGATCTTTAACAGAGTCAAAGTATCTGTATGACTCCAATGAGAGACATGAAACAGACAAGTATACAGAGAACAAATTTGAGAAAATGTCTCTGAATATGGAGAAAGATGAGAAAATTAACATCAAAAAAGAGACCTCTCCTAATAATTCACAAATCTCACCTAGAGAGAAGTCCAGGGAAATAGACATCAAAGAAACAGATGCCAGTAAACTGTTCAAAAGTGAGGATGACAATTCCCACGCTTCCCGATTTGTCCTTAGAAGCAAGTTTTCTGAGCGCTGTGGTTTTAAAGGTTTTCAGGACAGCTCTGTATCCAGAGCATCGACAGATTCCCAGCCACCCACTGCAACCCAAACATCTCCAACGACAACAAAAGCAGTAAAAGAGAATAAACGAAAAAGAAGCAGTGGTGGCACTTGGAGCAAGGAGCTCATTCACAAGATAGTTCAACAGAAGAACAAGCTTCATAAGCTCCACGTTAAAGGAACCAAAAGCCTTCAGTTTTCTCTCGTCATGGACAAAGTCACTCCCAGCGTGCAGAATCCTGCTTTTGGAGAGTATGATTATGTGTCAGACGCAGACGACGAGTGTGAACCCGTGAAGATAGCGACCCAGGGCCGTCTCAGCCAAAGCAGCCGGTGTAAATACACCTACACTAAGGAGAGCAAGTGGCGGGCGAGGGGTGAGCGGGAACAGGCTGCATGGAGGCATGAGTCCAAAGAGTGCTTTGAAGTGAAGAAGAGTGAAGTGGTTTCCCTCTCACCTGAGAAGTATGCTTCCCACCAGAAGGTCAGGAGGCGGGACAGCAGGTCGTCCACTAGCAGTGACCTCAGTACATCTGTGGGCGCTTCTAGCGATAGCATCAGCAGTCCCAAAAGCACTGACTCAGACTGTGAGAAGAAAATGGAGATGCAGACAAAAGAGTATCTGGAGCAGAGAACCATGATAGATGACCATGAGAGATGCTCGCCACATACGTTGTACGAGACCCACACATCTGCAGGACTGTCCTTCACTAAATCTGCCAAAAAGGTGAATACTGATCAGTCTGGTCATTCTGCTATCAAAGACAGTTCAAAGACCCTGAAGAGCCGTCACTCCAGCCCAGATATTGCTGATCTGGTGTCATCGTCAACAAATCGTGCAAATTATGCACTCAAGAACCATGACAAATGTGAAAATCCACTTACAATATCGCAGTCAGAGTCACATAGCAGGGAAACCGGCACATTCAGTTATGACGTGAACACATCACAGAGAACAGACGAAACCTTTCACAAAGACGACTCGACGGCACAATCTAGTCATGCTCACATTAAGCAACTACAACTTGACTCGCCGCAATCTGTCGACGAAGACGACTTCAATCATGAGAATGAGAGAAGCTCAGAGGGAAAACCGACATGCAAAGGAAGTGATGGCGAGGGGCACGAGGCAACACAAGCAAAGTCGTCAGACAGAGACTTTTTTGACAAGCACAGTGAGGATGTCTGCAGGGGGGAGGAGGCGGTGACATCAGGGAAGGACTTTGCCCCCAAGCCTCCATCTCTTTGCAGTTCCTTCATGGATGACGTGTGTCTCTCTCCACCCGATAGCCACGATCCATTACTACAAAAAGACACATCTCACCTCTTGCCCTACCCTCTTGATCAGGACCACGGACTCATGAAGTCCCCGCTGTCGTTTGACACATCATCTGTGTTCGGGGACCTTACGGTGGCAGGGTTTGATAACAGTCTTTACTCAGACATCCCCTTGCAGAAGGAGGGGTTCAGTTCAATAGAAAACACACTTGATAAAAAGGAAGCTTTTGATTCGTCTTTTTCTCCTTTTATGGAACAACGAGAATGGAGCCTCATGGTGTACGTCAGCCCGGTGCTACCAGATGAGATATCTCAGTACAAAGGAGACGCAGAGAAATCAAATGAAAATAAATCAGATTTTAATCATGTTCCTTTGTCTCTGCCAGAAAAAATTATGGACTACAGTGCAAATCTCAACAGCTGTGCGTCAGAGGATGAGCTCGAGATTAAGAGAATTGTGAGTGAGCTTGAAAATCAGCTACAGACAACTAAGATAGAGAGCCCGGCCCTACTCGAAAACACCCCAAAACATCTGCAGATGAGCAAGTTTTCTCCCTTGCGGCTGAGCGAGGATTCTGACAATGATGGCACCGGTCTGGATATTCACTGTCCTGTGCAATCCTTGAGTGTGCCAGTGAGTAGTATGTCATCAGAACATTTTACTGACCAGGTTCTACCGTGGTCCAGTCCATTCCAGTTTGACCTGATTGAGGAGCACCATCACCCCCAGACTCCAACACACAATGAACCGGGACCTCTCGAACATTTTAGTATAAGGGGAGACGATGTGACAGATATAACTACAAGTGTACACTCAATGCAGCATCAATCAGTGTCAACACAGAACCACGAGCACACAGCAGAGGACACAAACAGTGAACAAGAAACTGCTACAGAAACAAAGGAGGACATTTTGGAAGAGAAGAGATACACAGAGAACCTGATGAAGAGCCTGGAGGTGATTTCAGACTCTATTTTCAAAGAGGAATCCATTATATCGGAACAACAGGAGATGAATGTCAGCAAAAGCAAACATGATCAAGAAATTGAATGTCCAGTGACCGATGCAATAGACGGAGAAGATCATAGCGAAAGGGAAGTCATTACGGAGAATATATTATCTCCAAATATCATTGAGCAAAAGCAGGCTATTGAATTCATTCTGAATGAGTCACAGTCTCTGTCTCTATCCAATACCACTGACCCCATCGCTGATGGAATCCACCCAATTGTATTGCAGTCAAGTGACCCCTTAAAGAACAATAATAATGGGTCCAAGACAGAGGATGTATCACTTCAGAAAGATATTACACTGGAGAGTGACAAAGTGGAGTCTGCCTACTGTTTAGTAGACATGGGCATGGAGGGTTCACATGTGGTCGAGGGCACTTGTGAGAACAGCAATGCATTTGACAATCTAAATAAACTCTTCAAAAGCAATATTGACAATGACAAACACTCCACTGCAGACAGCCCAGAGGAAGGAGAGAAGCAGGGAATCACAAGTGATTCTGATGCCCAGTCCCCCTCGGCGGACACCATCATAGAGCTAGAGAACATAGAGAATGTGATGGAAACAGACTTGCTACAGAGGTCTCCTGAGTTCCACGCTGACGGTGCGACTCTGTATTCACCCTTTGCTGATGAACAGGGAGTGGAAAGTGCAGAAAATCTACAAGAGGAAAGCGACATTCAGACCACCATCACAAAACAAGACGATTTTGTTGCACATCAAAACTACAGCCACACTGAGATGTACGCTGCTGGTCTTGCAGCCGATATGTCTATGGAGGTAGTGACCACAGAAAAACCTTACAGCCCAATACTGATGGAGACCAACGTTGAATGTCAGGGTCCAAACAGCCCAGAAGCTCCATCCACAGAGGGAGAAAGTAGCGTGTTGATGATGCATTCACAGTCTAGTGACGTCCAGGAGGGTCCAGATACTTGTACAGTGAATTCACCAAAAACTGAATCTGACCAGCAATCCGACAGTATTCAGGACCAAGTAGGAGAGCTTCCAACTGTTCAAGAGAACGAAGAACAACTTCCACAAATACATCTCATGTCAAGCCTCAAAAGTTCACCCTGCAGTGGGAATATTGATGAAGAACAAAGTCAATGTATGGTATATCCTGCTCCACCTGCCAGTCCTCCGGTCGTGGGAAATGTGGGAATACAAGAGAATACATCAAAATCACAAAGCCAACGTGACAGTCTAACCATCGACCATGAACCACTTCAAAACACACATCCTCCATGTGACAGTATAACCATCGACCAAGAACCACTTCAAAACACACATCCTTCACCGTCCCCAACAAGCAGAAGTGAAAATGAAAACATAGATGAGGCGGTGAACGACCAGCCGTTGACCACAACTGCTGAGATGGAGTATACTTTAAGTAGTCCCCCTCGTTTGGATCTTGGAATTACAGAGTGTACAACGTCTAGCGCTGAAGCCACCGCATCCCAACCACTTTCTCTGAACAGCACAGCAGAGCCACTGGAGGCATCAGACAATGTTTCAAAGACGGATGACACTTTGTACGATTTTAGCCCACTTGACTACAATGGCATCTCAAATGACCCCCCACAGCTAAATCATTATGACTACATCCCTATATCACCCGAGAATGATGCAGAGGATAAAGAAATTATCAAGAGTCCCAAAAAGATGTGTGAACCGTGTGAGCTCAGCGTTGACCCAGCACTGATGTTCATCAAAAACACTCCAGACATAGAAGCAGACATGCCGTCAAACTCACCAGATGAACCCCAGGGCAGCCATGACAGCCAACGTCCAAAATATCCATGCATTGCATTAGATTTTCCACCTCACAATAAATGCACAGATTCCTCAAGTGATATAAAGACAAATGTGGAGGTTTACCATAATACCATTGAATCCATTGATCATATCGATGGTGACTTCATGAGTCAAGCTGGATCGGATGATAATAACACTCCATGTATGCAAGAAACCGCACAAAGATACCACAGAGAAGACGCGTCAGGCTTGTTCACTCTGAAGCCACTGATCATCTGTGAAAAGGTGGACGCTTTACAACTGCCAACAGAGAAACAACTGACACTGGGGAAGAAAGTTCAACAACCAACACCCAACCAGCTACAAGGGGATACCTCTCCAAACAAGACAAATGAAAAGAGCAACGTGCTCCAGGGGAAAGCATTCTGTGACATCTGTTCCATGTGTTTCAGGACAGTTCCAGGACTAAAACGACACAAGGCAATGAAACATTTGGTCAAAGCAGACAAAAACATTCTCCTGGAAAATCCAAATCATCAGGAGAATATTCTCAGTACCAAGCCACCATCGACTACCAAGAAAAGCCTCAAAGATAATTTGCAACGGTGCTTCCAGAACAAAATACATGGACAGTCTAAAAGTGTCTACACCGAGAAAAGCGATGATATAATCCCATTGAATGCGTCCGATACGGTCGTAGACCATGAGGCAACGGAGGCAAATACAACCCTGGCAACAGATGAAACAGCCCCCCATAGGCCTTCCCTGTCAAAGGTAAAGAAAATGTACAAAGCCAGGAAGAACAAAAACAGCGAAGTAAGCAACAACACGGACCCTTTCTCCGATGAGCTTCTGAATATCTTGAAAACAGACATCCTACAAGCGATAACTCCTGAATTCCAAAACCGTGGAATCCAAGAGCACCATAAATCATCTGAAGCACAAGTGAAAATAAACAATCTGCTAAACAAGACAATCACTGAAACACAAGAGTTTCAAAACTCTGTTGCTTCAACCTGTGGCTTGGATGGCTTAACCCAACGCCCCACAAATGATGCAGATCTCCCCAATCAAGAGAGCAAAGTAAATCCAAACAAAACTGGCACTGATGAGCTGGAATGTACAAGTTTGACAGAGACTGTCAATGGAGAAGAATCATGCACAGACATTAGAAAGGATTGTGTATCTCTACACAAGGAGACGAGTGAAGAATCTTGTGAACCAAGGGCAAAAGTGTATGTTGTTGATGAGAAGAAAGACGTCCCCGAAAAGAAAGTTGCACAGGAAATACTTCAAACAGTCAAGACAGAATGTGCCCCTTCAGATGATCCTGACTCCTCCCCTTCGGATGATCCTGTCTCCTCCCCTTCAGATGAGGCTGGTCCTGACTCCTCCCCTTCAGATGAGGCTGATCCTGACTCCTCCCCTTCAGATGAGGCTGATCCTGTCTCCTCCCCTTCAGATGATCCTGTCTCCTCCCCTTCAGATGATCCTGTCTCCTCCCCTGTCAAAGGTCTTCTCGACGACGATACCACGTTTTCACAGCTCTTCCCCAGAGATGAGGAGATAAAGAGAAAAAAGCCCCCTCGAGTTTACAGCAAGAAAAACAAAAGACAGAAGCTATCACCTGATTCACATATGCCACCAGACTGCCCTCCTTCTCAAGACCAATATGCCGACAATCAAACAGATAAAACATTAAACAACAGTCAAAGCAACCACTGTGAATATGAGACAATATCTATTGATGATGCCATCATGTTGAATATGTGCCACAACAGCTCCTTGAAGGGGGATGCCAAGACAGCGTCAGAAATCAATCAATGTGTCAGTGATCATGAGAAAACCCCTGACAACCACGAGAAACCTGGCAGCAACCACTTAAGTCCAATCCAAAGCACTATTGATAAATCCTCAATAGAGTGGAGTGGCTTGAGTGACCCTAATAGCCTTCCTACTGAGTTATCCCCTGGCCAGATCTCATCCAACGAAGATGCGACAACCACACAATGTGCTGTGAAGCCTCCTTCTGTCCCCCCACCTCTAGAACCAAGTGTCACGGACAGTGTACCCAATTTCCACAGCATAGACATTCAAAACATCAAGACCACATTTCAACTGCCTGAAATCCAGTTCTTTGAGTCTAATAAAGATATCACAGTTGGTCCTCCAATAGCAGTGGCCGACATAGAGAATAAAGACGTGGAGAAATCCAAGAAACCAACAGAACGCAGAGGCAGGAAACGCCAGGACAGCAGCACAAAGGTCAAGGACAAGCAGTATAAGTGCAAGGTGTGCTTCACCTGGTTTCTCACTCTGGGGGAGCTGAATTTTCACAAGCTTTCCCACAACCCTTCCCCACCCCCCACCTGCTATATGTGCGTCCAGCGTAAGTTCAGCTCCAGGGAGCAACTGAGAGACCACTTGAGAGAAAAACATGCCAAGAATAAAGCAGGCATCTGGACGTGTGGAATGTGCCTGAAGGAAATATCAGATGTCTGGATGTACAATGAACACTTGCGTGAGCATGCCACCCAGTTCGCCCGGAAGGGCCAGACACAGGGGTCAATGTTAGGTATTCCAGGCACCTTCATGCAGGAGACGGCCGTGAAGAACTTCATCACATCCATTATGCAACACCGGCCCTCCAAAGCCAACAAAGAATCCAGCAAAGTCCCCAAAGCGCAGGAGAAATCAGCAGTTCATGAAATGACTGTGGGGGAAGTGAAGACTTCTACTGCTGCACAGAGCACGGAACCCAAAGTTCACAAATCCAAACACAATAATGGAACAAGTGAGAAGCCACTCGAGGTCCTCCACAAAACAGACACGCCTAAAAATGTGGAGATGCATCCTAACTGCAAAGATCCCTCCAGAGACTGCCATCACTGTGGGAAACAGTTTCCAAAGCCATTTAAGCTTCAGAGACATCTCGTGGTTCACAACTTGGAGAAGATTTTCCTTTGTCACAAATGTCCGGTTTCCTACCAGGAGGCCCAAGAACTAAAGGACCACCTGAAGAGAGTGCATGAGGAGATGGAGGACTTGGATTCAAAGCATACCACCCTTTACACCTGTGAGCTCTGTGCTGATGTCATGCATGTGATCAAGAAATCTTTCATTTGCAGCACATGCAACTACACCTTTTCGAAAAAGGAACAGTTTGACCGTCACATGGAAAAACATCTATTGGGAGGAAACAAGATTTTCAAGTTCAAAGGGGTGCTGAGACCTGTTAAAGCATCTGCCTCCAAAGACGACCTGACGGCTGACTTGCCTGCAAGCAAGAAGAGGAAAATTATGAATGACTGTCTGCAAGAAAACAGCTCAGACAGTGGGATAGCCAGCATTGGCTCCCTGCATTTGAATCCAATTTCTGAAACGCCATCTTCAAAATCAAATATATCCATGGCAGATGACTCCACACAGACGAGTACCAACGTGTATCGCAATGACCCACAAAGCACAAGTGTTAAAACAGAGGACGATGCTGAGGAGTATTCAGACCTGTTTGGTGAACTTGATCAATGTTCTTTTCACAACAAATCTTCAGAATCTGAGTCACCCAAGAAAGAGGAAGTAGATCTCAGCACTTTGCCAACACTGCCAGTTAAAGAGGCTTGCGAAAGACCTGCTTCTGAATTCTGTGACGTGAAGAAGGAGGACGAGGCGGTGTGTATCCCAGCAGAGACAACATCTCGGTGGTTAGTGTCTAAAGAGAATAGTGACGTAGGACAAGAGAGAGTGAAAGAAAAGCCAGTTTCAGCCCACAGCAGCACAGACGGCGCCAGGGAGAAAAGGTCAGAGAGTAGATGTTCAGTCCCATCTAGCGAGGATTCACCCGGTTTAACAAGAAATACAACTGTAGCAAACACCCAGACCTCAGAAAAGTCTCACATGGATAGACAGCGAGACGATAGCCAGGAGAAAGAATCTAACAAGCCTAATAGCAGCAATGATGGAAAGCAGGATACTTTATCAAACAGCGCTGAGCTGAGCAGTCCAACGAAAGACAAAGTGCCCCCAACAAAAACTAACGATGGCTGTAAAACCAGCACGACCAATCCACGGCCGTCGGAACCAACTCCAATCATCAAAGGGTCATCAAATGGCTCTGACTTAAATGAGGACAGGGAGTCTCTAAGACAGCAAAAGAAAAGGAAAGAGATGAAGTCTCCTTATTCCTCGCAAAGAATTTGCTCTCCTGCCACGCGTGAGAATCTTGATGTAGATGCGAAGGCTAAGAAGAAGTTTCGCCTCAACAAGTGTGAGAGCCCTTCGTCACAAAGGAAACCAGATGGGCCGAGCGACTGCTCTGTGCTCTCTTCAGTGAGGGACGATGTTGTGAGCAACAAGATTAACTCCAAGAGCAAAACGTCAAACCTGGGGTTGCAGGCCAAGAGAGGTTTGCTTGACAACTGCCTGCCAAAGAAAGCAGAGATTGTAGCCCACGTGAATGGGGATTGCAAAGCAAAAAAGGGGCCTTTAGGCCACCGTTTGCAGTCTCCGGTATCTAAGGGGTCGGCGGCTCCTAAGAACAATTCCCTGAATAAGCCTCGGCCGAAGATGGGAGTCAGGACGATGGAAAGCCATTCCTACCGGACCGCAGAGTCTCAGAACCACCTCCTGAGCCAGCTGTTTGGCCAAAAACTCACTAGCTTTAAGATTCCTTTAAGAAAGGACACATCGGAATCTATGAACTGAGGGGTGGGCTGTGGGATCTGTGAAAAAGAGACTATTATTTGCAGTTACAAATTATTATGACAATTCATTATGGTGAATGAGATTGCACAGCTCTTTTCTGTGAAATGAAATTCTTTATACTTGTATAGTCACTTTATGTCTTCTTTTGAAAGGTGTTTTTTTTATTACAAACACAAATTTACAAATGTGAGGACTGATTAACTTTGAGTCAACGATGATTTTGCTTGTTGGGCTATCATGAATTTGTTTATCTGCTATTTCTTTTTTTTTGGACAATTTCCATTTCAGAGATTATATTTCATCCATACACATAAAGGAAAGAAAAAAAGAATACTTGAAAATACATTATATTTTTTCAAGAGATGCGCATTTTGCATTCACAAAATATTAAGAGTTTATTGTCTTATTGTGTAAAAGGACAGAATAAGAGTTTAACTAACCTGGAAATGTTTTTTTTGTACATGCTTACACAAAATTATTAAGCAGAACATTTTGCCTTTTGCATTTTGCTTTACTGTACTACATTGACATTCATTTTATTAGCCCTTTGTATGAACATAAACTGGTGCTGCGATGTACGTTTTGTATGCTAATGTGAATACCAATGTCCTCAGCAAGGAACACAAGATCTGTAGCGATTACAGAAATCCAACTGTTTCTCTGTAGCGATTACAGAAACCAAACTGTTTCTCTGTAGCGATTACAGAAATCGAACTGTTTCTCTGTAGCGATTACAGAAATCCAACTGTTTCTCTGTAGCGATTACAGAAATCCAACTGTTTTTCTGTAGCGATTACAGAAATCCAACTGTTTCTCTGTAGCGATTACAGAAACCGAACTGTTTCTCTGTAGCGGTGACAGAAATCCAACTGTTTCTCTGTAGCGGTGACAGAAATCCAACTGTAACTGGTTCTCTGTAGGTTCTTGAGAATGGTAATGATACTGTGTACCCTCCAAGTAGTCCACGTGTTGGCTGATAGGAAATAAAC
>OMNO01021214.1:0-15026 GCA_900303215.1 Trachyrincus scabrus | reverse complement strand
TCAGCTTTAAAAGTTGACGATGGAGCATCCTCAATCTCTATTTCCATTCCGACACTTCACGTTCATCTAAACCTACTAGCCTACATCCGCCAAATCACTAGTTGGGTCTGTCTTGCATGCAAAGGATGACGGGTATCTATAATTTAGTATGATTGCGCCCTGTGCTGTTCAAACAAAAATAATAATAATTTCCGACCAGGAGAGATAGAAAAGACATAGACAGTAAAAATAGTAGAACGCTCTATACTAGCGAAAAAAATATTCTGGTAGATACCGTAGATACCACAGTCCCACGACATTATCGTGACATTTTAATATCGCGATATCGCAAAATTAAAGATATCGTTACATTCCTACTACCCAAGCAATGCAAGAAAAACACCATACATTTTGTGCAGACAAATCCATCAACTCTCCTGTGCTGCTGTCTCTCACTGTCTCTCATCCTCTCTCACTGACACTACACTCTCTTTGCCTGAGCTACAATGCCATTATCTCCACCACCCTAAATGAATTTGCCCCATTAAAGACTATCTCCATCCCTTCCACTCCCTCCTCCCCCTGGTACACTCATGAACTGAGAGCCATCACCTGCTCTTCCTACCTGTCCTCAGTCATCACTGAAGGTAGTGTTAAGCCCTTCACCATTTGTTCTATTATCAACAAACTACTCCAGCCACCACTCACTGGTGTCTTCCTCAATTTGGCAATCAGGCTCCTACCTTCTTTAGCTTTTCCCACATAGACCCTGTAACATTGCCTGCCTCCACCCGTCCCTCTCCCTGAAAGATGCAAACACTTACAGGGAATGCAACGCCCTCTTCACTACGCCCTACAAAGGCTTTCCATTGCATCCCAATCCCAATCACAGTGTGCAGTCAGATCTAACTGTTGTATGGTAGATCAATGTTTTGTTGTATACAGGAAGCTAAGTCTTGCTCTTTCAAGATATATATTGTTAACTGACTTGGAGTTGTCATTTTTTGTTAAGATACAATATATTTTGTGGATGTGTAGTGGATACATTATTCTGGGATATTTGTTTGAGGTTTGTTTTCAATTTTCTCTTGCCTTTTAAGAACCCTTTCCATTTTATCCATGGATAATATTTGATATAAAATGTGCTTTTAAATGTGTTGTATTTGTTAGTGTAACTCAGACTCTGTTTCCTGTTTCAGGTAAAGGACAACAACCAAGAAATTGCCAGCATGGATAGACAGTAAGTTATATACATATTGTTTCACAATTGGATCTTATATATTATGATGCTGTAGGCAGCTATGCCTCTTTTCTGAGAATTCCAAAGCTTGGGAAAGGATCCTTTTTTTTATTATTTTTTTACCTATGACCTGAATTTGGGGAAGGCCTGGACAGACCAAAGGTCACATACACGCAATATACACTCAATATTCACTCTCACATAATAAAAACTAGAGATGTCCATTTTCTGAAGAAAATGCCGTGGTTGCATCTGGGCCAGCCATTCATGTGCACACTTTTTTGTGAGCATGCTGACGTAAGTTTCAAATCCCTGGGCCACTTTGAAGCAGACTTGTGATTGATCGAATAAATGTCGGCTAATTCGCATGTATTTGTTTGCGCAGAACTCTGCCATTTTTAACTCAATCAAAAAAGGAAGAACCAACTCTGACAACCACATTTGTGTACCAAATCATTTTGAGCTATGGCTCAATCTTGCTTAAAAAATGATGTTCTGGTGGAACATGTGTCTGTGGCAGTTTGTCCTGCCACATGCCATCTCCGATGGCTTTCTCAGGGCTTCTCCCACAGCAGGACACAGGCAGTGATGAGGAAACCGGTTTATTGTTGAGTTTGTAGCAGTCTGAACAACAGAGCAGGTGGTACATGCTGGAGCTCCTCCTGAGTGTGTGTGCTGGTGGCTGGTTTAACCTGTGGGCCTGATCAGCCAATGCCCCACAGGTGTGCAGCCTCACCCAGTCCCAGAGTCGAATTAGTCTAACTCCGACCAGGTGAGGCTGCTTAAACCAGCCACCAACAACACACACTCCACAGTGTCATATTTCGCTCGTCCATTTTCCCAAGTCCCACATGCCCTGATGCACCATGGGCAATTGTGATTACAGCAAATATGATCAGATGTGAGCACACAAACAAAAAACAAACGTTGGACCAGGATGGGAAAGTGTGTCAGTAGATCCAGTTTCCGTAAACCAAAGAGTCTAATATGTGGACAGGTGATTATGGCTGTGTTTGCCTTTTCTAAATGTAGTGAAAACGCTTGCCAGCCACCTGTGTATATACATACATATATATTCAATCTAAAACAATCGTAAAATGTGTTAATGGTCCAACTTCGCCATGGATTTTTGGCTGAAACAGAGTTGCAAAAAAGGTACCGCTTACCTCTCTTGTTTGCTGTGTCCGTGGTCCAGAGGTCAGAGGTCAGAGGTGAAAGGTACAGAGAGAAGACATTATCATACCAAGAGGTTTAGAGACAGCAGGTAATGCACTAGGATCAACATTTACATTCTTTAACAGGGTGCCAAACACTAGTCAAAGGGCCACTAAACCCATAGGTTTCTGAAGAGACATATTAAAGCAGACTTGATTGGACTTTATTGTTGCCATCATGTTGAAAACAGAAATGTTCAACTCTCGACTGGGACAAACTACCAACATGCCCAACAACCATTTACTGAAACACTCATTTCTGAGTCGATCACACAGTTTTCATTACAGGAATGAAGTGAATGACGATTATATATAGATGCTAAGCATTTATGGTAGAAGCTATTTCTCCCCAGAAATAACCTGTAAATATTTCTCAAAAGAATAGAAAAACACACCAGTAGTTCCTGTCCAAAAGGCTGAATAAGACGAGAAGAATAACCGGTAACACTTTACAATAAGGGTACACTAGTTACTAATTAATTAATTAACATTAACATCTATCTATTAATTAATTGTTAATTAATATACCCTTATGGTAAAGTGTTACCAAATAACCCATATGAAGAAAAGGCAATGATTGAATGGCAAGAGAAATTATTCAAAAGAAAAGATGGCCTCAGTAGCATCAGCCCAACTGTAGCTCAGGAAGTCATGCCAATGGCTTCATGGTGGACCCACACACACCCGGTCCCGTCCACCCACCTGCAGGCAACGCTAGCACAAGCCTTTATCTGGCTTCCACAGCACCGCTCCTCAAGGGATCTGGCCTCGCAAATACAAACACTGGAGAACATGCGAAGGCTTCTCCTTTATGTGTGTGTGTGTGTGTGTGTGTGTGTGTGTCTGTGTGTGTGTGTGTGTGTGTGTGTGTGTGTCGTGTGTCGTACTGTGTGCTTAGACTTTGCAGTCAGCTCCCGCTCACCTCTTCAGCAGGAGAATGGCAATAACGGTGACGATGATGAGGACGACTGCCAGAACGGGACCCATGACCCAGAGCATCTCAGGGTCCTCGGCGTGCCGGCCCACGGCGTGGGACGTCAGCACGGCCGGCTCAGAAAACGGACTGGCCACAAATATCTTCCGCTGCTGCACAAGTAAATGGAAAGTAGTAAATTGACTGCATTTTATACAGCGCCTCAGACCTGTGGCCACTCAAAGCGCTTGACAATATTGCCTCTCATTCACCCTTTCATACACACATCCATACACACATTCATACACACATTCATACACACATCCATACACACATTCATACACACATTCATACACACATTCATACACACATTCATACACACATCCATACACACAATCATTTCTGAATTATACCTCATGTAAAACAATTGCCCTCCCAGGAGTAAAAACAACCTTAACTAAACCAATCTTAAGAAGTTACACAACGTAGGCATATTGATATTGATATTGATTGTGTCCAAACTTGATCCACAAACGTTGTCCTGTGCACCGTTTTGGTGCGGTTAGCATGGAATGTGTGAGCCATACAAAATGGCCAGCTTGTATATTCCAATAGTAGTCCAATACTAACTTCATCTCCTTTGAACCTGAGATCGTACGTGATTATAAATTATAACACTCAGTTTGACTCCATCGAGCAAGAAGCTGATCACAGACGTTTCCCTCGATAACTAAACTGTATCACACTGACACCATTTCAGCTTATGTGAAACATGAAAACAGAAAATGTCCGGCTAGATGATGATGGTGATTCCCGCTCACAGGATTGCGGTCTTTGAGCTCGGCGAGGACGAAGCAGAGGCAGAGCTGCTGCCCAGGTAGGGCTCTGTTGTAGTAGCGGTTGTAGTGCTTCTCGTCCCCCAGGGTGAAGGTGTCCGGCAGCGTCTCCAGCCGGGCAGCGATGTAGGACTCAGGCAAGTCCTGGACCTGTCTCCGGCGCCGGGACACGCTGGAGTCCATGCCAGCCTCCAGGAGCTGTAAACAGTCAACACACAACAATTATGACAAACCAAAAGATTAAATGTACCGGATCAAATATGAATTGAACTGCAACCAAATTAAAACTTGTAAACAGACAACACGTTGTTTTTTTCAACAGCCAGAATTAATTCTGCACTTTAACTTCATAGTTCTGCAAGTCAAAATAGACAATTTAAGAATGGAGAATATTCTGTTCTATTAGTATATATATATACGACTTGAACATCATGTGTTCTTCCTTTGTTGGCCGGTCACATGGGATCATTCCATCCATCATGCATGCATGCATGCATGCATGCATCCATGCGTTCACCCACCTCATGAATATCCATGTCCTCAGGGCTGTCCCACATCTGCAGAGAGGCTGGGTTGACAAGGACCACAGCCACATAGTACCACCTGCATTCAAAACACACGACCGCATCAAGCAACAAGCTAGAGGAGCAGTGTTAACACAGGGCCTGGCTCCCAGCTGACCTCCGCAATACAACGGTTCAAAGATTTGATGATTCTGATCGAACAGTAAGAGTGACAAACCGCACCAGCCAGCCGTGTGTTATTAGCACATTGCAAGATTTAAACGACGACAAACGGCAAACACGATATCATGTGATTGGCTGAAAGTGAGAATGGCTACTTTGGAGGCGACAACACTCACCTGACGGAGACTCCGACAGGAACCCGGGGCAGACTGAAGGTGAGTCTCCCGCCCTCCTCTGGGTTCTGTTGGAGGTGCAGTGGCTTGGTGTTGAGCTTGTCAGGAGCGGTCCGGACGGACACCTGGTGCTGGAGACCGCCGCCGCTGCTCCAGCGACTCATCAGCACGAAGGAGTACTCGGTGTCTGGCTGCAGACCCCGGATCAGCTTCTTCTTGAGGTGAGCCTGAACCTCCACACTCTGCTGGGTGTACAGGATCTGTGGGGAACGGAGGTTTAGTGAAACTAACCACGGAGTGACGTATTAGATATCGTAGAGGATTTATCATTCTCAGCCTCCGTGGTCTAAACAAGACAGAGATGGAGTCGGTTCACATTTAGAAAAAAACATGAGTGATCTAAAATCGTACATCGAAAAGGCTGTATAAATACATTTTGCAGCAATTGCCATTTCAATTTCAACTAATTTAATTTCTGAATTTCCTCCCACAGTGTACTATGGGTTTCCTTGAAAATCTAACTTTGTAGAAACACATTTAGATACCATCTTCAAGACGACCACTTTAACTTACATCTCACAACAGCACTCTTAAAATGCATCATGCATGAATTTAACGATTAGCTTTGGATTCCTGCCGAGATGCGATACACATGTTGTGTAATAGATACGTCGTGCATGGATACACACATGCCAGTTACATGCATACATGTATAGACATTATACACACATTAAACACACATCATACATTATACGGGCATACAGATGAGTAGATGTCACAGCGTGGAGTAGCTTCACCTTGAGAGGAACCTGAGGTTGAAACGTTTCTGGAACTTCCCAGGTTAACAGGACAGACGTTTTCGTCACTGCTTTGACGCCAAAGTTTTTAGGGGATTCTAGAGAAGAGAGAAAAGAAAGAGAGCAAGAGTCAGTAACAACACAAACTAACGTAAAACACTGAAGTACATGAAAACATGTCAGCAGAGACACAACCAGGCTAAAATACAAAGAGTTTAGATTGAAGAACGTTCGAACTGTGACAATCAATGAATTTTGTGTCAGCATTGTTACAAAAGAACTACAATGACGATACAACTAATAATATTAAGGCCATTAATCAGATAATACACTGTTAAATATGATATAACAACCCCCGCAGACGCCAGGAGTCTGAATCAGAAGTGTTATTAATAACTGCCCATAGGCACATATATAGGCAGTGATATTAGAATGACATTATTTTCCATATAATGTGCAGAATGAATTCTTCACAGGCTCCAGACCTGTGATAATGAACGGTCTCTGCTGAGGAAGGCGGCAATCTGTCTTACCTCCCCCCTGTCTTACCTCCCCCCCGCCATCTGCTCTTGTAACGCATGTATAGCTGTAGGTGTGTGTGTGTGCACATTTTGAAACTCTGCATGTGTGCAGACATATGCTGGCAATTACAACAGTTACGTTATATATATATATATATATATATATATATACACACAACACATCGGAAGCACAGTTATTAATTTAGACATTTTGATGTAAGTAGCAGGAAGGGGTTCTGGCAGATGGGACAGAAAGACAGATCATCAGTGAGTGACACACACCCAGGGTCTCACCTGGCATGGAGGCGGACATGGTCCTGCTCTGGACGCTGGGACTCAGGGGTCCGCTTCCCTTGCTGGTGAACGCTCGCACGCGGATGTCATAGGTGGTGTCCGGCCGCAAGCCCTGGACGGTCATCCGGGTGTCTGTGGTGGTGTTGGTGGTGTTGTGCTGGCTGTTGATGTCCCGGTACACCACGAGGTACCGGACGATCCTCCCGTTCCTCTCGGCCAGCGGCGGGGGGTCCCAGAGCAGCGTGGTGGACGTGGCGGTCAGGTCCGTCACGCTCAGGTTCTGGGGGTAGCTGCCCGGCACGTCCTCCGGCGTGCTCACCGCCTTGACGTACTCCTCCCCGTTGCCGACCCGGTTCTTGGCGCACAGTTTGAAGATGTAGGTCGCTCCCTTGTAGAGGCCGGTGACGGTGAAGTGGTCATCCGTCTTCCTGAAGTCCTTCACAGTAAAAGCCGCCTCTTCGGCTCTCTTGTACTGAAGCTGGTAGCCCGTGTGCTCCCCCACCATCTCCTTGGGGGGCTGCCACTGGATCAGAGCGGTGTTGCCGATGGTTGTGCTGATCATCATGGTGGGCTTGCCTGGGACTGGAGGCATCAGGGAGGAGGAATACACCAACCAAAAGCATTCTTTTATTCATGACTAATTGGAATCAGTTAGGTTTTTGTTCATTATTAGGATTTAAAAATGATACCAAAAAGGTGAAATGTGGACTAAATAATGAAATAAAAATGCGACTACCTTTAATTTACTCCTCGCCAGAAATTCAGCTCCTGTTGCTTCACCATTTGGTGGAGGTTTAATTGGCAGTGAATTTTGCCCTTTAAGGGTGCTATGGGGATTTAGCTGTGGAGTTCCCCTGGTAGTCCCATTCTAACTTTGTGTTTCCCGATGACAGACAAACACACGAGAGGCACCCACAAACACACGAGAGGCACCCACAAACACACGAGAGGCACCCACAAACACACGAGAGGCACCCACCAGCTCCGGTCGTGGTGACCACCTTGGCTCTACTACGGGCCCCGTCTCCCTTGGTGGTGTAGGCTGCCACTGTGACGGAGTAGCTCTTCTCTGGGAGGAGGCCTGTGACCGTCGCCTCCTGGATTACAGGGCATGTGTTTGGGGAAGGGAAGGAGAGGGGAAATAAGGCAAAGAGAAGAAGACAACGGAAAAGGACAGAAGGAGACGAAACAAGAGAAACAAACTGAAATTCGTTGCATCCTCAAGGGCTCTGAGTCTCCTGACTGCACACACTCAAAAGTCCACCATGAGCCATAATGGATACTGCAGGCTGATCCTCCGTGTTTCACTCATCAGAATGAATCATTAAATGCAGCCGCCGAATTCAGCAGAATGTCTTCTGTCTTCACCCTTCTACAATGATTTAGCATACTGGGGCACAGTATGTTACGTTATGTTGTTCTAGGAAATGAGAAATGACAGAAACAGACATACGTAGGAAAGAAAACGATTTAAAGGCGAGATAAGAGTACGTCCAGATGATGATGAATGCAAAGAGAATTGGCGAAGTTCTCCTCATAATAAATGCCAGAGTTTGTCAGTAGAAATCACAGCCATGGGTGCCGACGGGAGAAACTAAACATATCAAAGGAGAAGCTCTGAGACGAGTTAAAACACACACACACACATCAGGTGTGAGGTACAGCCGAGCCTGTGTGTTCGTGCTTGTCTGCGTGTCTGCATGGATGCGTGAGTGAGTTTAATTGAACTGTGAGAAAGGAGAACAAGAGTGTAGAAAGGACACACAAAACAGAGACGAGAGAGTAAGAGAGTGTTTTATCTGGCCCGGTGCCAGGCAAGATAAGACAGGAATGCACATCACAGAGTTAATTGCAGGAGACGTGTCTTCTAGACAGCGTGACGGAGAGGAATCCACACACACACAGATGAACCCTTCCATAGGATTACTAAAACAGACCGGTAACCACCATCAACTAATCCAGCACTAATATTGGACCTCTGAGACATGAATAGAACTATGGGATTTAAAAAAAGAGTTCTAGGAAGGAGGGGGGTTATCGCCATGGTTACGACCCACGGCAACTTTGTGATACTTTTTTTTTTTTTTTTTTAACTAGTACCGTCGTTATGTATGTATAATGAGCGATGTTATGAAATGTCCCACACACGTTATACGTTATACTGTTTAAGTGTCCGCCGAGAAGCGTAAGCCTCTCTCGGACACAGACATCAAAATCAACCCAGACGAAGCTCCACACACACCCACACACACACACCCACACACACACCCACACACACACACCCACACACACACCCACACACACACACCCACACACACACACCCACACACCCACACACACGACGTCGAAGAGTAACCTTCGAGGCACGAAAAGAACACAACTTGAGTTCGGAGCAGAGGGAAACGTTCACAAACTGGTGGTATACAATTACTTAACTCTTAAACTCTTAAAATAGAGACGTTCTCTTGCCTTTAACGTAATTCGAAACACGTCAGCAGAAAAAAAAGGTCTGTGCACAAGAACACATGAAATAATGAATCTCACACATAAAAACATCATGTGCTAAACGCCCACCTTACACCCAGCACCTGGCGCTTTCATGATGTAGGTCGAAAGAAATCTTAATGCATATTGCAAACACAGAATTCTCTGCTCCTCCTGTGAACCTTCATTACACAAATCTGAAAAGGCAAGGGAGTCTATTTCCAGGAGGTTTATTAAACAAAGCGTGTCGGATGCCCGGCTATCTCCCGCTCACCAAAAAGGCATGCTGGCACAGATAAGCTTCGAAGAACTGAAGAGGTGCCTGGCAGAGGTTGAGACATGCCTCTACACGCTGAATACACCGCGATTCATACCTGGCCACTGCACACGCTGCAATGCACTGTACACACTGGTGCACACCAGGTCCAACAGAAAAACAATCATGATATCATGTTTCCTACAAATATATTCAGTAGGATTTAGGATCTTTACACTTTTGTGGTGGTTTTACTACTACCATGCTAAAGCTACGAAGCTACGGAGTTAGCTTCACTGTTATGCTGACGACACTTAAATTAACAACCATATTGGATCAAACGACTCCTCAGAAGGTTGAATCTTGCCCGACTGCAATTAAAAGATGGATGTCCCAAAAACAACTAAACACAGGGAAAACGGAGCTGATAATCACCGGCCCGAAGCTAACACACAATTTGAAGATGTCAAACTACGTTTTGAGGGCGTTGCTATCTCTCAAGGTTCCTGTGTCAAAGATCTTGGTGTCTTGTTCGACCCCTACGCATTCTTTTTGATCAACATGGAGAAAGTATTACCAGAACTGCTTTGTTTCGTCTTAGAACCATTGCTAAATTCAGACCAAGGTTCCACAACATTTATATCGTCTAGACTAGATTACTGTAATGCACTGTTCTCTGGTTTACCGAACTGCACTATGAAAAGCCTCCAGCTTGGGCAGAACGCCGCTGCTAGACTCCTAACAAGAACCAGAACTTCTGATCACATTACTCCTACTCATACCTCCCTCCACTGGCCTCCGACTAACGCTAGGTCAGGTTTAATGGTGCTATTTCTTACTTATAAAATCCTACACAGAGCAGCACCTTCCTACCTGACGCACCTTATTATTCCCTAATGTCCTTCTCGGCCCCTCCGGTCTTCAGGAGCTGACCTCCTATCAACGCCAAACGTTCACAAGAAAAGTGCAGGAAGCAAAGCGTTC
This sequence comes from Trachyrincus scabrus, assembly GCA_900303215.1. NCBI lineage: Eukaryota > Metazoa > Chordata > Actinopteri > Gadiformes > Macrouridae > Trachyrincus > Trachyrincus scabrus. Next base: position 4,649 of record OMNO01021214.1, on the reverse strand, counting down.
TCTCATCGAGTCTCCCGACTGTAGTCGGGGAAGCTGACTGTTACAAGTGACTCTTCCAACAACACAACGCTGGTTTCCAATAAGGGGAAACGGGCCTGCGGTACCTGGACTTCAGGGAGGGACACATCGACGATGAGAGGCTGCCCGTGTGGCTCCCCGTTTTCCAGCCGGTTGTAGACCACTTGGTACCCTCTGACCTGCCCGTGCTGCTTCACCTGCAGGGGGGGCTTCCAGGTCACCCTGAAGGCGGTGGAGTTCATGGCGTACGCCTCCACCTTCCTGGGAGGGGCTCCAGGCACTGGGACAAACATAAGGAAGGAACAGTATTGGTAATATTTTGTCATATTTTATGACCTTATCAATCATTTCCTGATCATAGCTGCCCTCGAGTTGGAGAAAATGTTTGGTGGTTCCTTAACTGGAGAACATCTTAGAATTGGGAGGATTATTTCTCACTTGGTTTCTCAAACAAACCCAACAAAAAAAAAAAATGAATAATTTGGATTAGAAATGGATAAAAGTGTACACTCATTTGCATTCGACGTCTGTACACCAGTTGCTCTGATCCAATCTAATAAATGACATCACACAGGAATTCCTTGTGTGATGATGACAGGGTGAGGTCATCATACGTAAAGTAAAGGCTGTTGGTTATCTTTGATGCTGAAGCACATCAAGAGGACGCCGGAAGCGGCGCTTTATTGGAAAGGCGGTTCCAAGGACAAAAAGGGAAAAAATTATCCATTTGATCCGGTCCGTTTGAAAACCGACTGAGGGAAAGGAGACAGAGAGAGATCAGAAACCAGGAGTAGTCGTAGCAGCAGGAAGGGTTAGCTCCAGGGAACCAGGAGTAGTCGTAGCAGGAAGGGTTAGCTCCAGGGAACCAGGAGTAGTCAGTAGCAGGAAGGGTTAGCTCCAGGGAACCAGGAGTAGTCGTAGCAGCAGGAAGGGTTAGCTCCAGGGAACCAGGAGTAGCAGCAGCAGGAAGGGTTAGCTCCAGGGAACCAGGAGTAGTCGTAGCAGGAAGGGTTAGCTCCAGGGAACCAGGAGTAGCAGCAGCAGGAAGGGTTAGCTCCAGGGAACCAGGAGTAGTCGTAGCAGGAAGGGTTAGCTCCAGGGAACCAGGAGTAGCAGCAGCAGGAAGGGTTAGCTCCAGGGAACCAGGAGTAGTAGTAGCAGCAGGAAGGGTTAGCTCCAGGGAACCAGGAGTAGTAGTAGCAGCAGGAAGGGTTAGCTCCAGGGAACCAGGAGTAGTCGTAGTAGCAGCAGGAAGGGTTAGCTCCAGGCCAAGAGAAGTCCAAGTGAAGCCTTCAACAACATACCGTCTTCCTGTGTTCTGGTGCGGGCCGCAGGACTCTCTGGGGCCGGCCCTTTGTCAGTGTGAGCCCTCACCCAGACCACATACTCGGTCCACTTCTCCAGACCATCCAGCACGTAGCTGCTCACGTTGCATCCGATTCCAGTCACCACTTGACGCTTGACCTCTTCTCCAGGGAGCGCCTGATAGGCCAGTGAGTAGGATGCTATGTTGCCATGATGACTGGCTGCAGGAGGCGCTACCCAACTCACCTGGATGCTGGTGGAGCTAAGGCTTAGCAGGTGTAACTCCAGGGGCGGGGCTGAGGGAAAGGTATCATGGAATGGTCAAGGATCAAGGGTCAAGGATCAAGGGTCAAGGGTCAAGCAAAGCTTGACTTGGAGCCGTAGGTCTGCAGTTTGTGTCAGCAGAGCAATACATTATAGATCTTGTGTGTTGTATGTATCAATGTCCTTATTATTTGTTTATGTTACGTTTTAAGTTTTGTAGTCAACTGTCCAAAATCTAAAATGTATAGCCAACTACAAAAAATAAGTACAAAATAAATGAAATGAAAATAAGTGCAACTAAAAACAAAAATGATGAAGAGGTGTTGGTGGGGAGAGAGTAAGGAAGAAGCATACATATATATACATATATATGGGAATATATATATATGGGAATCGGACATAAGCCCTTTTTGCCTGGGTGTAACCCGACACTGTCAGCGTTACATTACAGTCTGTTTCACACAAGACATCTTCAGGACTACATGTACCCATGGGTGATGCATGATGTCGGGCTACTCACTGGACTGGGATGTTCTGGCCTCGATGGGCTGAGTAAACACCCCTAGACCCAGCTCGGAGCGCGCCGCTAGTGAGAACATGTAGAGGGTGTCCGGTTTCAAGCCATCGATAGCATAGGATCCCGTTGGCTCCAGCGTGATCTGGTACTGCGGAGAAGAGAAGAGAAGGACAATGTCTGGACAGTAGGTGTGGCGGGAGCATAGCCTGGACCGTCTCTCACAATAGAATACAACCGATTGGACCTTTGAAACAATGAATAACTTACTTTATTAGCCAAGTCACTGGCTTCCCAATAAATGAGCTCTAAGTTGGTGATCTGGTCGCTGACGGGCCATCGCCATGACAACATGATGCGCGTGTCCAACTCGGCCTCTGCATCAAAGCCAGTTGGCTGAGCGGGAACTGTAGACAGGAGAAGTGGAGGTACTCAAGGTTAACATTTGGGTATTTCATAGGACTGAGAAGTCAGAGAGACATAGAAATGTGTTCTTGGACCAGTTAATCACGAGCACGTGATCCCGGGTACCCCATGCTCCAAGCCATCGCTCCATGGGATCATTTTGCTGATAACCAAAAGGCTACACAGGGCACCGTGAGCGTTTCTCACCTCCCTGCTGAGTCTTGACCAGCAGCGTGTCCGAGAGGGGCCCGTCCCCCTCGGAGGTGAAGCCGAGGACCCTCAGGCTGTACGTGGTGTCCGTGGTCAGGCCCAAGATGCTGGTCATCTCTCCGTCATCGGTGTTGTGCATGAGCCAGGAGCTCAGCGGAGCAGCCTGTCCGGGGCTGTAGTACACCCGGTAGCCCAGGATCCGCCCGTTGGGTTCTTCCGGCGGCTCCCACTGGACCCGCATGGCGCTGGGGCTCAGCATGCGCGCCTGGACGTGCAGGGGCGGCGAGGAGGGCGCCTGCTCGCTAGTGCGCGCGTCGACGGTGGCGCTCGGCGGGCCGCGCCCGATATTGTTCACAGCGATGACTTGGAACTCGTACTCCGAGTAAGGACTCAGGCCGCCGATGCTGTAGCGGGTGGTCGCCACGCCGTTCACCTCCTGGAAGCCGTTAATGGACAGCTTGGGGTGGTACTGGATGACGTAATAGAAGACCGGCTCGGGGTTTCCCGAGTCCCAGGTCAGGGTGATGCTGGTGGCGGTGGTCTCCGTTGCAGCGAGGGAAGCAGGCGGGTTGGGCAGGGCTGTGAGGACAGAGGCAAACAGGGGTCTCAGTGAGAGAGCCGTTGAAGAAACTACTAATCTAATTAAGATTACCGAGACACACAATTACAGATGACTCAAATGTAACGATTTACATTTCCACTTGGATAATCGCATTATACAGACTGCAATCGGGTGATGAGTATCCATGTACATCCATCTGTAAAATATACCACACAGCATACATCCTTTCCATGCATAATTCCTAAAGTCTAACTCTTCAGATTTTACTTATAAATTACAGGCTTTGATTGATCTGAATTATAATATTAGGTTCTCTAATCCGTATAGCCGCTACTCAAACACAACATTCAGGTTATCATCCGCTGACAGAAGGACCGTGTTCCCTCCTCACCCTTGACGGTGATCTGAGCCGTGGTGTCGATCATGCCCAGGGAGGAGATGGCCACGCAGGTGTAATTGGCCGACTGGCGTATGTTGGTGAGCTCCAGAACGTTGCGGCCCACGGGCGTGTCGTCCTCCCGCGTGAGGTCCAGCCCGCCGGTCATCCACTTGACGTAGGGCATGGGTGCACCGACCGCCACGCAGGTCAGGTTAACGTTGCCGCCCGGCATCACCTCGTGGGCGGTGGGGGGGATGGAGAAACGCGGGGGCACGCGCCGGACTGCAGAGGAAGTGACACGCGAGGAGAGCGTGGTATTAATCGGTCATATTTGAGACAATAGCATTACGACATACCGAGTGAAGAGCAAAAGCCGAGCAGCAATATTAATATCTAGCAGCATCTTTTACTTTTTCACCTCATCTTCCAAAACACACAGATGACCTTTGGTACGGTCCTTATGGCGATACAGCACAAAAACATGGCCGCCCCACGTTGGTCTCTTTACCAGAGTCATTTAAAGGGCAGAATGCACCGACTGCAGTGACAACTCTAAAAAAGCTTCAGATGTATATACATGATTAAAATGAGACACCTTTGTATGTTGGAAGATAATAAATACGGCAATACTCTGAAGACGGGGTTTAAAAACAACAGTGAAATGGGTCTGGATGATAGAGGCATTACACTGTAGCCAGCGGTTGAATAACTATGACATGAGATGAGATAAAAGGTGATCTAATTATCGTAAGGCACTATGTACTAGTATATATAGTATATTATATACTAAGATACACCATGTAAGTAGTATATTATATACTATGATACACCATGGTATAGTAGTATATTATATACTATGATACACCATGTATAGTAGTATATTATATACTATGATACACCATGTATAGTAGTATATTATATACTAAGATACACCATGGTATAGTAGTATATTATATACTATGATACACCATGTATAGTAGTATATTATATAC
>OMNO01021209.1:0-10826 GCA_900303215.1 Trachyrincus scabrus | reverse complement strand
TTCTTATTTTAAAATTTTTGGCTTTTTTTTTGTTATTCCTTGACAATTGCGATGGTGGTGAACACTTCTGGTATCATGTCAAGAAGGGTGCTACATGCTAATGCCATGGAATCTCTTATGTTTGAATAGAATAAGATTATTCTAGTGCTACATTACTTCACTGACACGTCTATTCAAAGTGACTGTTAGACTGCTCTGATCTTCCGTAATTTTGAATGATGGTAAAATTGTATGTTGATTAAAGTAAAAATTGAAGCTAGATTGTTGGTTAAAGAAATGTATTGGATCGTCAATTAGGTTATCATTGATTGCGTCCAACACCTTCATTCTGTGAAAATCGTAGTCTTAACTTAGAACATCATAGTAAAGTTATTTACACTTAACATTATGTCGAAATTGGCGACTGTAATATGGTGGAGCAAAATTGGCATAGTGCTGAACCTTTTCAAAGGTTGTTAAATCATGAATGTAAAATATTGGGGTTGGCCTCCAAGTCCCATCAACACCACCAGTAGGGGTGGGCCAGGTCATTTTGATTATAAATGTATACTGCAGTTGGATGACTCTCCGCCAAACGTGTTCAGTAATGTTATCCAATGCATACACTGCTTTTCAAATTATATTGTATTACCCTGGGAATTGGTTACTATATTGTGTGTATTTCAATGCATTGCTTGTCATAAACATATTTAGGCATTTTTCTGATGTAATCCATTTGTTGAGACATTTTGTTAAAATATGGGTCTCAGGGTGTTTAGGGTAATTTGGATGTTCTGGAGGTGGTGTTTTTCCAGTGTGGCCCAGATAATTAGCATTCTGCATTCAGAGACGACAAAGAATGTAAATTCTGCCTCCGGTTGTGCGCCGCTCACAGCCAGACGATAAACTAATTGAAATGGGAAATGATATTTGGAATTCTATTATTCCAGTAGGCTGATTATTGGTCAATATGACCAGTATACCATTCACACTCTAGACAAATAATCACAGGACTCTGGCGTCTGAAATGTGAAGGTCTAACTCAACCTAGTCCACACTAAACATAATTCATGTCTGAATTGGGTATCACTGCTTTGACATAACACCAAACCATAACACCCGGATCTAATCACCATTGACGTGTTTGTGTGTGTGGGGGGGTGCATGCCAAATGTCCGATTGTTCATTCATTTTTGCTATAACTTTTTGTATACATAATAAATGTTTTTAAAATATGTTTTCTCATTTGTACCTGGGGATGGACATTTGATCATTTATATAATGAGCCATTTGTCTCAATCTTCAGAAGGTACTACTTATGAATAAACCAAACCATCCTAGATTTCATGAATGGGGTTCACCTTACCGATTTCCACTGACAATACCTGCAGCAGAAAAAAGATACATGCATCATTCAAGCTAGCTGTAAAACTTTACTGGCATCAGAAACATGATTATTTTACTACAAATATAAGGCATGGTTATTTTTCGACCGACTGATCAGAAGATGAGCTGTGAAAGACAGCACAACCCAGAATGTGCTCGCTCTTGTTTCCAACATACAGAGAGATGTGATCAACAATAACCATAGCTTTCAGTGGGGTTGTGAACCGGTAGTGCTCTGGGCACATGTGTTACTAAAGTACAACAGGAATGTGTGCAGGCGTGTTCCCATGTATTACTCGTCTTCCACATGGTCATACTGTCTGGAGTGTCGATAGAGGCCATAGTGCTGAACCATGAAGAGCACGTCGAACAGGACTGAGAACAGTCCCAGGCCGAACTTCGTAGGGTCACCAAACACCAAGTCCCACTCATCTGAAGCGAGAAACGCGATTGGTCATGAATAGTATACAACTAAATTATACTAAATCACAGTTGAGATGAATCAAAATCGACGACGATTTGCGTTACCATTGCATCAAACGTTCACGACGATATAGTTACCATTATTATAAGACTGCAAGAGCATCTGTAGAATGCTGAACGTTCCCCCAGTGAAATCCAGCATCACATTCCCAATGCTCCATCCTACGGTACTCTGCCGCCTGTAGTTCATATAAGCCTACAAACAAACGCAGAAACACAATGAAATCGACACAAAAAAAAACATAACTTCTACTATGTTTTACGATTTAACTTTTGATGCGTGTCTGCATGCGTTGCGTACCTGCGGTATATATTTTATGAGAGTGATTCCAAGTTTAATGTAAGAGAAATAGTAGAGGTAATCCAGCCAGGTGATCACTTTTGCTACTGCCACAAACAGGCTGACGAGTGCAAATGTCCAGCTGATGGCCAATAGGGCCCATGAGATGCGTGACACTGTTTGACCACCCCTCTTGAGATGAAAACAAAATAGGAGGTTAGATAGACGCGTACACACCCGTTCCCTCAGATAACACCAAGCCCTTCCCATGTACTCATGACTTCCCCATTTGTGCAGTAGGGCTAACCCGTACTGTTTAGGTCCTGCACTACAGTCACTATAGTGCGTGTTATGTGTGTGAGTGTACAGTGATCAGTGGTTTTATATAGGATAACAATAGATTCTAATATACTTGTACTATTCTTAACTGAGCAGAATCTCCCCCTTTCACTCATCTTCACTGAAATGACCAAAACAGTCAATGTTTTTTTTTTCCTGCACACAAAGGCGTCCAGCATTTAGCAAATACACTCAGGAGAGAAACATTGGGAAATAGGAAATGCCAAAATATGGATTATTCAGACCGTATTCTTGAAACAAAGCTAGTATCAGGAATATTTGAAAAACATGTGCATACCTCATATACTGCAGCTTGACAAACGTAGATCAAGCAAAGTAGGACAGCATGAAGACTAAAAAACACATCATTTGCATCTACAGGGTTGACTCCATTGGGGTTTACTTTTAAAAACTCCTCCTATAAACATACAAATGTAAAAAGCACATGAAGGAAGAGACATGGACTTAATACACTTTTTTTTTTACAAACAATAGAACTTAAGTATTCATGATAAACATGTTACCTTCATGTAAGACATAAAGGTAACCTATTGGACCAAGTAGGGTCAGGAGTGAAAGTGACCTAAAAGCTGGATGTACTTCAAAGTAAGAGTTACCTTGATGTAAGGCACCCAAAACAACCCAATATTAAAGATGCTGTAGCAGATGAAGCCTGTTAAGTTCAGGGACAGGAAGTCAAAATTCAGACCTATAACACTGAAAAGGAGGCATACAGACGTCAGTGCAGTAAAAGTACACAAAAGTAAAGTAAGTGGATTTGTGAGATTCCCTGTGACAGCTAGTTTCAGTTCAGTACTCAAAACACAGACAACAGCATACTGTCTTACTGTCATTAACAATCAAATGACATAAAATCAATACTTCTTTTATTTAATATGGTGTGCTTATTATTATTCCGTACAGAATAATACAATATAAACACCAAGAAGTATATAAACATACATTTACACATCCTATGCAGCATTGCCTAAACTAAATGTGAAAAACAGTCAAGAGAGTAAAGTCACCTTTTCCTTCTCCAGTTTTCCCAGACTTGTGGGTAGAAAGAGATGGACCAGGCCACAAAGTAAATCCATCCTATCACCTGATTAACAATAGACAGAGCGTTGCTGGAGACAACTGCAAAGCGGATCCTTGTGTCAACGCTAGGTAAGCAAGGGAAAATAGGCTCAGAGTTATAGACAACATTATAGATGAAAGGCAGGCTTGCTGACTTTTCTGGTCGTGTCTTACGTTTGCATTAGACCAATATGTACCAGCTGTTGCCCTGCATTCTGCGTGTTAACTTCTTACCTCTTCTATTACACTAAACCATGGTCTCCATTTAAAAGAAACATACCTTTAGTAAGAAAGTTAAGACACACGTCTACCTTGAGATTTCTGAGCTGTTACTCAGAAGATGAACAGTCATCTGACCAATGGCGTGGGCTTTCACCTCAAAGGTGACAGAGGTTTTCCCTTGTTGTAACAAAACCTAAAAAGAGTAGAAATGATTAGACAAACCAAACCATAATCTCCTTTCCATTCAGTCGGCAGCGTTTTTACGTTATTTAGTTTCTTATGCTGTTGCAGCATGCATGCATGCATCACGCCTGCATGTTACCTGCTCAGGCAATGTAATGATTGTTGAGTAGTTAAGCTTGGAGCTGTAGGTCACATTCAGTTGGATTACTGCAGACTGGTTGACCGGGGAGCTGGTTATATTAAGAGAAGAACAACACATCACTTAGCCCCTTAGGGATCATTAAGTCATGTAAAAACAGAAGACAGTGAGAAGACCTTGTGAAAAGTTGAATGACACTTGCTGTGTTAAGCACACTATTAGGGTCACTTTAGCTCAGCCAAGCTAGGCTGCTCTGTCAGTTTCTCTGATTTGTGAAATGTGTTTTTTCTAATAACAACAGCTAACAGCAATATTTTACCAGAAAAGAAAAAGGAAAATTGGCAACTACAAAAGCAAAAAATAAAAAGAAGATATTAATAATAATGAGGTAGCAAAGTAAATGTAATGGAGTTACTGTATGTATAATTTTGGTTCACATTTATGCCTGCACATTTTGATTGTACCTAAAAACAAACGTTGACCTCTCAGTTGGAATAGGCTACCGACCATTTCAGGTCTGTCTCAAATCTCCCAAAGTCTTCCATTTTGGCAGCAATGTGCCGTAGTTACCTGGATGTGACCGTGACGTTTGTTGCAGACTTCTGCTCAAGGCCAACAACAGCAGGAGCCATCAGTGACACCGTGGAGCCTTGAAGACAGGGGTAGCAAATGACATACAATTATCTGCCTGGACTCTCATTTATTCATTTACTTAATGCAGGAGTGGCCAGTCAAGTGCCATGGAAGACTAAGCCATTATTTCTAACAAATTACAATAAAAGCCGATTTTAATGAAGCTTCTCTAATGCCGAAGCTGTGCATTACTGCATTCCTTTGACTCTTCGTGACACATGATTGATGAACGCTGACTAAATGGATTATTGGTAGTACAAAAGGATATCCATTGTAAGTAACAAGTCACTTGCCTGGTGAACTGTGTACCATGGAAGATAACAGCACCAGCGCTAGCAGCGGAAGCCCAGGCCTGCTTGCAGTCATGATTGTACAGCCGTCAGTAGTCTGACTCAGCGCACGTGACCAGTTGAGCTCACTCTTTCACAGCCTAGTAACCAAATGACACAATTAAGAGCATTTAGGAAAATACACACATTTCATGGGTCTTTACTTTAAATGGTCCAGTTAGCCTGTGATTACAATTTTACAGATTAAAAAAGATATCATATATGTGTGTATGTAGCTATATATGATAATTGGATCAATGCATCACAAATAAAAACTAACTGAAAACAATTTTACCAGGACAATGACTGAACAGACACAAATGTATTCAGGCCTAAATGTGTAGTTAAGGTGCGGCCGTTTCAAATGTTTTCATGCGATTAGGCCTCAACAACTGGTTCATCTTCCTCATTATTCAGGTATTCAAGGGTGACTGAAGTTTGGCTCACTTGGTAAATAAACAGCAGCAGGCCTTCATTCACTATAATCACTCCAACATAACATCAAGTACATCAAGCAACTGTAGGGTAAGTGTTAGATTATTCATATGGTCTTCACCATAAACATAAAAACATATAAACATATAAATATAAACCGTTTAGTGCCCGACTCTTGAGAAGGAAGTTTGTGAAGTTTGTGATTCGATCAAATGATTCATGTTATTATTCACCGTCTGTTTTGACCAGACTGCCTTTTTTGTTTTTTACTTTTGGTGAACGCTAACCTTCATTTTCATCAAATACTTTCTGCTCCTAAGTGAGTATGAAGTTTAGCAGTGTATGTAAAGTAAAAAAAAAGTGTTTCACTTTACCTCACGGTTCCCCAACGACCGGTGCAGAACATATGACCATCAGTCACTCCCGTCCGCTCCGTACTGCGCATGTGCAACACTGACCACTTTACGGCACCTCTCCACGAACAACATAAACACCGCGCGAGCCAAGTGTTGACTCTCACCACACGGTAGGTGGTGCTGATGGTGCACTAGAAGAAAAGAAGAAGAAGAGGAGGAGGAGGAAGAAGAAGAAGAAGAAGAAGAAGAAGAAGAAGAAGAAGATGTAGTATGTCTGTGGCCAAATGCTGTGGTTGTATGTGTTATGGTACAGGTCTACTCTGGGAGGAAGGGTAAAGGTGTAGGGCTAACTGTATGGTCAGGATATAGGTATCAGCATTGAACTACTTATGGTTTAATAGGAGGATCACTGGAAGTTCAGGATAATAAACCTCATGAGGGCAGTAGCAGGATCTGATGGGCGGCAGACAGATGAACATATTTTTTTACAGACTATGTTGCGTACATATCAGGCATCTCTGCAATGTGGGTGTTCTATGTGTGGTGCTGCAGCTAAAACACATGTACTGTATCTTGATAGATCAACTCCTATTGAGGCAATACAAGTGGACACTGGGGAAATGCTGACGCTGAGAAGATGGAAGATGGGAATTATTGAAGACAGGAGGGAATGGGGGAACAATGGAGATATTAATGGGAAAGAGGACACAGAAATGCTTTTCATTCATAAACATATATATATATATATACAGACGGATCAGCGAATGAGGTGTAGGGGAGAGGAGGTAGACACAGGGTTAGATAACACAGGATTAAATGCATCACTTAACTCGGTTGGTACCAGACAGGAAACAATAGAACACGTATTAATGCACCGTAAGAAATGTGATCCAGAGAGGGAAAGACTGTTAGAGATGCCTATGGGGAGGACGGGGGTGATTAAGGGCCTTTTCACATTTATCCAAGTAGTAATGATAATAACAGTCAATTATAATTAATAATTCATCATAATAATAATAATAATAGTCAAATAATAAATAGTCTAAATAAATAATAGGATCTGACCTCACACCCCAGTGCAGTAGGTGGCGCTATGCGCACCTCGACACCGGCGGTTCGCCTCCATTAACAACAGAAGAAGAAGAAGTCCTGTTGCCCTTGTGCATCCTGCTAACCTGAAGCTGATGTATACGGCTAACACGTTTACCATTCAGACATAACACTGGGTTTAATATCACACACTTGGGCCCGGGTCAGGTTCTAAACATGTCCGTGATGAAGGCTTGGCTGAAGCACGCCGCTGTTTCACGGTAATTGGTGAAATATGAATGTTATTGGTTGTGTTGTGAATGAGTGAAAAGACAACATGGTGTTGCCTACATGATGGTTCTTCTCCTCCTGGGTAACTTATGGTTCTTCTCCTCCTGGGTAACTTATGGTTCTTCTCCTCCTGGGTAACTTATGGTTCTTCTCCTCCTGGGTAACTTATGGTTCTTCTCATCCTGGGTAACTTCACCAGCAGGTTGTTTCTAGAAGACTTCTGGAAACTCTCATCTCATCAGTCATTTGTCCATCATGCATTGCTCACTTGTTTATTATATTCGTCCCGCAGGGATGTTGTTTATGATCGTATGTCGTGGTGTTGTGATGAGGAACCATAGACTGTATTATAAGGTCGTGACATATTTTGCAGTTATCTTCTAATCAGAAATCACAATCTATAAAATGTCTTTGACACACAGACACAGAGGTTAGTGGGAAGCAAACATGTCAAAATCGATTAAATGCATATAGGCAAATATGCTACTTAATAACAACATGTTTCTTAGATAATGTGCCTACCTACCATACCATACTACCTACCAACTACTACCACAGCCATCCGTCAGCTATTAGTGAGTTAAATGCTCTGTGAGAATATGGTTGACTGCCTGCCTCTATATGGTCAGTGGGTGTTATCTTCCAGTCTACTACTCGTGCCCTGGTACATAAATAAAAAAAGACCCATATTTAGTGTTACGAGTGACACCTAACCCACGAGGATGCCTCTGTGAAAAGGGACCGCTCCCTAATCAATCTTCCCTGATTGGTTCAGGGAATCCAACTTTCCTGTCAATCACATGCGTGCACACCTGGCTCCACCACAGGTGCATGAATGCAACCATTCTCAATGGCGGAGAAATGTAGGGAGAGAGAGAGGGTTTTATCGTCAAAATCTTGCTATTTTCTGCTCTCTTTACAACTCTCAAATCTTACATACAGCAGCTTTGAGGATGTTTTTTTGTAATGAATCCCACCTGGGATTATTGAAGTACAGTCTTGTCTAATATTTGTCTTTCAACGCGTGTCATTCTTTGGCAGATGTTTCCGTCACGCCACTGGACAGCTTGGTTCACTCTTCATGCTGCCTCGCCGTGTTGGTCATCCTGTGCCGTGGCCGGCAGTTTCAGTTGCACAGTTCCACGCGCACACACCTCAGCACAACTCCAACCGGACCTCGGTGGTGTGCTGTGGGAGGCAGAAATATGAGCGACTTTATCCTGTTCTGTTGGTCCAGCCTGACGGGTCTACTATTAACATCAGATACAAAGAGCCACGGAAGATTCTTGTGGTTAGTATGGGCTTGGCTTCTTCTGCAGCCATCCATGTTTTCACATTGTAGCTGCAGCTCTACGTGTTGTGTGTACATGTATCTAATATGTAGATGTTTCTGTTCAAAGATGCCGGTGGATCCTTCCACTCTGTCAGAGGAGCAACGGAAAGCACGTCTGAAGAAGAAGGGACCGTCAAAAACGAAGAAACAGACGGCAGTTAACTACGAAGACGACTTCCGAGCTGATAAATATAGCCAGTTTTGGAATAAAAAATAAATGTGTTAACTATTTACTATGGATTTCTTATCTGTTGGACACTTATGTTCTGTATGCAACATTATTCTCTTCTATCTATGTCAACCAAATAAAGTAACTAACAGTATCCTTTTTATTACCGGTCTTACACCAAATGACTCAATTGCATTTAACAAATTGTGTACAAAAATCTACAGAAAATACTGTAAAATTGTCACTTAAGTAGTTAATTAGTTCCATTTGCCATGCAGCACGAAGCAACAGAGATACATGATGGCCATGCAGTACCCGATGGATTGTTATTAGTATTAAATTAGTATTTCTTAAAATTACATGGATTTGCTGAAAAGATTTAAGTTGATTGACAGCTAAAAATATGAAACTATCACATTACACAGATATGTGTGTGATATATGTCTCAGGTAGGTAAACACTACATAAATCAGCTGTTCCTTTATTGAGCAACAGCTGAAAGCAGGTCTGTAATGTATCCTGCATTGATTGGATGTGCACTTAAAGGCCTGCTGGACTTTCAGTGTTGCTGCTTCCTGCTTCACAATATTGCTTCTGAGTAACTCTCAATATTGTTGTATAAGCCTATTAAAGAAATCGAATTTCCAAAGACCCTCAAAAGTATTGTGTTGGTTTGGTTATGCCGATCTACTGAGTACATATTTATAACCTCTTCATACAGGGTAGGCCTACACTTAGCATATCTTGTAGTAACTCACTGGACAAAATGTATGGTCTAAACACTAAATGATTATGGTTTATGAGCAGAAGTGTGAATTGTTTTTATGATTGGGGTCAATAACTCAACGAATGTGTTAAAACGTGATGGATGGTTTGTGTGTAGAACTGCAGTAGGCCTCGTGATTGTGTTTGGTAGGTGTTTTCTGCAGGCCTACATTAAAAGGTTTCTGCTGAGTCTACGTAATGTCTAACTTGTTCATACCAAGAATATTTAGTACCCCCTTGTAATAACTAACTCGAGAGATTTATTGTCTAAAACCGATTAATGATTTACAGCTAAAAAGGTGACAACATTTGTAGGCCTGCAGTAGGTTCAGCAGCAGGTCCAAACACCAACATTCTCCAGAGGTTTTATCAGAAAAGGATCCGTTTGGGACTCATTGGAGTAGTTTCTTGAGACGATTTAACTCTACATGTCTGCTGGACACACAGGTCTGTTTCCTTTGGTGTTCATACATACTTCAATGTTGTTCACTGTTCTTCTTAAAACTAAAAATACCAATGCTACATGTAACCAATTAACTAAGCCGTAGATTGCGTTAAATAAATACTCACAAACATATTTTACAAAATGAAGTAGACCTAACTGGCCAAAATAATTACTATCACACAAGGAGAGCACTCAAAGCTGTTAAACAAATAAAGAACAATGTCTTATTACTTAACAGAAATCAGTCAATACACAGTAGGCCTACACACACACCGACATGTTACATGGGTTTAGGGTCATATTTCTGAAATGACATTGTATTTACTTTGATGTGTTTATATAGGCCTATATAAGAAAGAGTACATAGGTACATATAGGGCCTACTATGTAGCAATTCCAATCAAATCCCGAAGGATGAAATCACATTCCTCCTATGTTATGTTATGTTCTGATGACCTGATTCGCTTTTAAAGTCATTCATTCTTCCATGTAGGATATGTGCCCGACCCAGGGAATTAAAAACCTCAATATTTTTGAGATTCGAACGTTATCACTCGAATGAATGGCCATTATCAGCCGTTATCACTATCAGCTCCATGGGTTAGTAGGGGCCTACTGTACTTACCAGTAAGTTCAGCCTACTGTAGGCCTACTTACCAGTAAGTTCAGCCTACTGTAGGCCTACTGTAGTTACCAGTAAGTACCAGTAAGTTCAGACGGCAGTTATCATTCATTCCTATCGATGCAGCCAATCAAATGTAGGCCTACTAATCAACATCTTTATTTGGCCCCCAGATGCTGGCTCTATGGCTCCCCTCATCAGTTTCAGCCTGGATGCTGTAGATATAGCTGTTATTGTGATCTACTTTATTCTTGTCATGGTGGTGGGGCTATGGGTAAGTTCTGCTTCGAAACATCCTGCTATGTTGTGTCCAAGACTCACCTAATAC
>OMNO01021207.1:4139-14435 GCA_900303215.1 Trachyrincus scabrus | reverse complement strand
TAATGTTAATGTTAATGTGTGTGTGTGTGTGTGTGTGTGTGTGTGTGTGAGAGAGAGAGAGAGAGAGAGAGAGAGAGAATATATATGAGGTTTTCCAACTGAAGAATTGTCTAACTGTCTTTGCTTAGTGATCCAACAACAGTATAAAGGAATTTGCTACACTCTTTTACAACTCCAAACCAATCCGTATTAGACTCTTTTTTCAATGGCCCTATTTACACGAGAGACATATCTAGACTCGACAACCATTCTTGAATTTCGATTCTATCTAGATTCAAAATCTCTGTTTACACAAAAGGCTCACAGCCGCCTCAGCCTGTTTACGCATATGGGCACTTTACGCAAGATCCCCGCCTGATGTGCGCACACAGGTTTCAGATTGGTACCACATCCACAATCTCCAAGAATGGGCGGAGACGTAGTGGCCGTGGTGTACCAGTTGCATTGCTGTGGATAATGCTGCGAATCATGTTTAATAATATAAATGAAATGTCTGCGACTCATACACTTGTTAGAAAAGTAGGCACAGCACGGTAATGTACCAGATACGTTTCCATATGACGCCCCCTTGCTTTGTATTGGTTGACGACCGAAGACGTAAGACATTCTGTTTAGACGACAACGTATTTATCATCTAGATTGAACCTCCGCGGGTGGTTTTCACAACGGTCGTCTACATCTCTCGTACAACCATTCCCACCTGTTTAGACGGAGAAAACATCTCTCTTTGCATTGCGATCTTACAATCGTTTTCAAATCGCGATCTGAAGAGAGATTCAAAACGCTTGTGTAAACAAGGCCAATGAGAGCCTGGTGCAAATGTGGTGCATCATGAGCGGATGGAGAGGAGTCTAAAAAGGCCACAACATTTGAGAAGTTCTTTCTATTTAATTCTCAAGATAGTAAAAATGTGCTGCATAAGGACCCTCGCAATAGCCATGCCTTTGTTCTTTATGAGGTTTCCCTGATCGTACAGGAACAAGCTGGATGGAGGAAATGCCCTCTCTCGCCTGCTCTTTACGACTTGTCAACATTTCAGATTAAAACCCGGTGACTCAACAAAGCCTAAGACTCAACAAAATATAAAGACTTGAAAATAATGTTGTGCAAAAGCCTTTCTGTAATGAGGGCGCTTGACTGTGTTTCTCTAATGAAGCGCTAATTGCCATGGCACTTCACTCACCTGGGTTTAGAGCATTGCACCCCCGCTCTCTCTATTGGCACTTCAATCAGCGAATCTTTTGCTGGACAGAACACGTTTGTCCTTCGGCTTCTGCTTTGATCCCCTGCCACGACTAGAGGAACTGAAAGACATAACAAGGAACGGCAGGCACTGAGAAAATCAATGAAGGAAAGATATTGCGCTCAGAAGATGTTGGTACACAGCCAAGCATCGCAGAACATAGCACCACGCCAAGCTGTACAAATCCACAAGATTGTTGTTGAAAGATGGTGAATAAAACGTGTTTTTTGTTGTTGTGGTTGAGAGAAATCTGTAAGAACATAAAGAACACAATAGAAAGGCACGGCCAAAAGTTTTTTCCATTCTACCAAATAAACTTGACTTGCAATATGATATTTTGTAAGGAACAATCTTCACAAGATTTCCTCAACAGAGTTGTATATGTATGTATGAGAGCAGGAAACAAACTGCAAAAGCTTATGTGATTACATCTTTAGATCTTAGCCCATTGGCGTTGTCATAAGTTCACACTCGGGAGATCAATACAGCCACACGCACCATGACTTGAATTAGATCTCACCACTTTACCGTGAGTTTAATTAGATGTTAACATCCATCAGCTATAACAGCTATAATCATGTTATTTATTTATTTATTTGTGTTGGTGTCTATGTGGGGAAGCTTGGAGCATTCACATAATCTAAAATAGTTATTTTAGTTATGAAAGGTAGCCCTCAGACGCAAAGTGAGACACTAATCTGTAAAATAAGTATTATAACTTCATTTTTCCACTTTTCTTTTTTGCCATTGACATATTTTTGAGATATGATAGAATTGTCTTAACATCATTTTTTTCTTTCCTAAACTCACATCTGCTTGAGAATAAGACGATCCAAGCACAGCAATTCACAGATATGTTTTTTATTGGTCAAACTGAAACTTGTTTGAAGCAACATCATTTTTATCGCCTGTACACAGAATCAGATTTTCAGGTTTGGACTTAACCAGGATATTATCTGTACATTTTCTAAATAGTGGTTGACACTTGAACAAAGGATATGTCAAATCAAATGTGAACATTTAATGAAGAAACACAAAAAAACCCACAAATTCTTACATCCCTCATTTGCAGAAATATGAAGCTTCTCAACACACAAGACAATCAAATGAGTAAGTACAAGGAACGTAATGTGCCTGTGGCCCTCCTTTACCTAGTATATATATATATATATATACAGTCCATACGTCATGCAGACCTTATCAATGGTTGGTAATAATTCTGCTCCATGAATTGTTCACAGGCAGCAAGTTTCTATAATAAATTGTAAACAAAATGGTAATGGTAATGACATGGTAAGATATACTTTAACTTAAGGCATTTCCTTTTTTGAAAATGTCCACGGATAAGATAGAAAACGTTTCTTCCAAATACGCCCATACAAATGTATTTTTTAACTGATGTTTACAGTATACTGTGCCAAAGACTGAGGAACATCAATTCACACCAATAACATTTTTACATTGGTTATGTACACTACCTTTTGATTAGCAAAACATGAGTTTAGTAACATAATCTGTGAGTGAACCTTACCAAGCTATCCCACCCCATTAATGGACTAGTTATGAACCTCTCTTTATGTTAAACTAGCTTCATTTCTGTGCGAAATTCTGCAACATTGTCATTATAATTGCCATTATAATAATCATATCATAGTTAATATCAGAAGATTATAATATATATAGATGCTAGTTCTAGTACATCTTTTATAGGGCCTAAAATATTGTCTGTTGTCTGGGTTTGTATTAAACAAATACAAAAAGGTACAATGTGGATTAAGTTTCATTAGGCATCCTGGTAATGTGGAGGAATTAAATTGACACTGATCTTAAATGTCTGTATTCATCCCAAATTATTTGGTAACTGTTGAGACTTGTCGTGTAAAAATGAATTAAAGGTTCACATAGTTTCATTTGACATCATTTGACAGTTTTAATAAATTAGTTGACATCTAGAGTCTAGACAATACCATTCCCTCCCACTAGTTTTGTATTTTTATCTTGTATTGTTATATATTTGCAGTTATTCAGTTAAGTTTTGCTATAGCTCATTCATTTGCTCTGTTCTTGTCAATTAAAAATTACAATTAAAAAATGAACTGAAATAATAGCAAAAAAGACTAAATACTTTTTGCAATGTGTCGTAGCATAACAAATACATATTATGTGTATAGTAATATGAATAATTGCACGTTTTTCCAATAAATGTCACTGCAGTGATAGGTTTTGCGGACAGGCTATAAAAAAAAGCTAAATAAAAAGGTGTCAAAACTACATTTACGGTTATTTATATGACAATCCTGAGCTTTTCAAATTGAACTTAGATCGTTTTATCAAAACAAGAAATGGTATTGAAGAGACAAATCAGACAAGATAAGACAAACTTGTTCCAAATTATTCCAGACAAGCCATTACCACACCAGTTAGCTCGGTACAAATGAAACAAGATGGAGTCCCACACTGAGAGTGCACACATTTCAGCTATAGACAGACAGTGAGCCTGGGCATCTTCATTGTAGGGTTTTTACTGTCCCAACATATCATTCAGCGAGTGAAAAACACATAAAAATAAGTCCCTAAATAAAAGCCATTGCTCTTAAGGGGATGGATTTCTTCTTCTTTCTTCCCATCATAATATACAGTTATAATTTATAATTTATGAACCATGCAATTCCTTAGTGTTTTACATATAATACAAGAGCATTTCAATTGTTTCGATTTGATGTTGTCATTTCAGTGGTGTCATGTCATGGTGAAAGGATGGCTTGAAGTGTCTTTTGCAAAGTAAATGCATTTTTTTATATATTTGACAACACATTTGATGTGAACGTCTGATGGTTCTTAGCATAGTTCAAGAAATTAAGAGCATGTCCGATGAAGCATAATTGAGATTTTGTATTGTGTTAAAATCGCTGTACAATAGCTTACATGGCAGCGTATCTAAACAGTGGTTGATTATGTGACAGAGTGTTGTTCCAAACGACATGAAACAGTATGAGTTGAATAAAAAAAGACAACTAACCAACTGAAAAACAAAACAACAACAACAACAACAACCAAAAGACAAGTGAAACAGGGGCAGGTTTAAATAATTGTACAAAAAAAACCAAAACCAAAACTGCAACCCACCACCACTGCACATGTATTCTTGGAAAAAAATCATTGTAAATCAATTTCTTTGTACAGGTTGCACAGTTCATATTGAAACACTGGGTGGGGTACACCAGTATAGCAGGGGCTAGCGGGGGGGCGGGAGGCCAGAGGGATGGGGTAAAGGGCTGGACCGGGGTGGGGTGTCACTCTTCCTCTGTGCATCCGAGTATCTCTGCACGCATCGTGATTCTGCCATACCATGACCAGGGGAGGATCCGGAGAAGGCGAGCGTAGATGGGTGGGTCTATCACATTTTTTCTGTGCGTGTCGTTATCAAAGTTTCCTTGAAAAACCTATGGAGCAAATAAACAAAGGAAACGGTTTGTAGTCAGGTAGTTACGACCGAACAACATCGAGGCCTCCAGCCGGTCCAAGAAGTCTTGGATTAAATATTGATTATTAAACACAATAATAACAACACTAACAATCATCGTTTTTATCGTTATCATCACAATCATCATCATCAGCGTCGTCATTATTATCAGCCTTACAACAGATGTGTGAGAAGCTGTAATTAACTTAAATGAAGTGAAGCAAGTAGTAAGTAAAATACTGCACATTTGAAAAGTAAAAGAAATCATCTTGCACACTGGCTCATGAGTACAACTGAATAAAGTATGAATACATCTCATGGGTTCTTTGCATTATGTTGCAAACAGCATATTTGTACGATCTTGCCAAGCCAAACTACTTGGGGCGACCCCCAAGTGTCTTACAACTCCCTCCTCTGTTCAATAAAACAACACGAAAACAACCACCAGACTTACACACCAGATCTAGTTATCTTCTTAGTACAGACAGGCAGATAGACACAATAATACCAGAGAATTCATAAATCCCAAATTAGCTTTTGAACATATGGGTCCCTTGTATTATACATTCAAATAACTTTTGAATGTACTACTTTTTTTTTTTACTATGTAAGGACCTGAGAGCACTTGAGAACGAGTCATATGTAAACGGCTTTGTGCCATTTTGATATTCTTCTCATGGAAACTGTTGGGGACGTGACACCTTGTTGCTCTGTACTAGACTATTGAAGGAGGTAATACCCACTGTTGCTGCAAGCAACTTTGATCATAACTGACCTGTTGGTTGTCGCTAATTTAAAAAAAGCTTTTGTTGAGCCTTCCCATAAAACACCAATTGTGATCTAATAATAATATTAATAATAATAATTACAGGCTCATTTCAAAGAGTTCCTTTCTATACAAGATTTAAAAAAAAGGATATTTGAAACAATAAGTGGCTGATTTAATATATTCCAGTCAGGGTTTCAACCTCTACACCACACTACACTTTCAAAAGCCTTTCAATGACCTCCTGTTTGCCGTGGATGCTGGTCACTGTTCCATTTGAGTGTTTTCTTTAGACCTTTGATGCAATCGATATAATACCCTCTTTGGCCAGGAATGAGGTCTTAAGCCTTTATGTTCAAAACGTCGTCCAGCAAGGTTTTAACACATTTGAGTCTTTTATCCCGAGTGATACATGGCTCTTTGATTTCATCTCCCCTTGATGGCTGTAACTCCCTGTATCACTCAGTCAGAAACCTACCCATCGCCTACACTCATTTCTTCTAACACATTGCCAAGAAATGTGACCCTATAACTCATGTTTGAGTCTCTTTGAATGGTTGCCTGTCACTTTGAGGATTGATTTTAAAATTCTTTAAATAACTTTTTTTCACACCAGACGTGGGTCTCCTGCTCCTATCCTGACAACTAAGATCTTTTATCCCACAGTGAGGCACAGCCTCTAATCCTACGGCAGGGCCAGAATGTGGTCCATTCAAAGGTCTGGGGCTCAAATCTAAAGGATCTGCTGCTACAGTCCAGACCAGTCTACCGGATCAGAGAGTATTTAAGGAATAGATGGAAATGTATGGCTGCTGATTTGCTAGTAGAAAGACACCTTCTTGTGAACAGGTGATAACAAAAAAACATTGTTGCCTTTGGCCATGTCATTGGCACTCATAGGGGATCAATATGGGTAATAAGAAAAATATAGAAATACGCCTAGGTCAGACTTGTACACACTCGGGCTGTCTCTGCTATTTAATAACGGTCAATAATGGCCGGACATGCCAAGATGCATTTCTTTACTATACTTATGTCACATGTTTAATACAGGCGAGTACTCACCAGCTTACCATCCTACATCCTCATACATCATGTTCCTCCTACAACCAAAGACATCTGCATGCATATAAAATCAATGCTCTTTGCCTCTCCACCGCCATGTCCCCTCCCACTCTGTGCCTTTTCTCTCGTTATCGTCTTTTATACAGACTTAGACTGCTTATTATAGCAGATTTTTAGCAGAGTAGAGACACATGATAACATCAAATATTTAGCATGATATATGCGAGATGGAACCCCGCCCATTAGTGCTATGGTTGCAAATGGAGTTATTTTTTGCTCTTATGAATGTATTGTTCAGATCGATTCAACATGTGAATTCAACCATCGTGTGATGGAATTTAGTCGATGTTTATAATTGTAAGATTAACTCTTTGGAATTTGTCATTCAACCACTGCATTCAGAAAAAATGTCAACGTATACACAGCTCATAATAATCTTTCCTAATCTTTCATTTGTGCCTTTCAACCCGCAAATCTGCTTCAGAATACAAATCTAATGATAAACTATGTGAAGAAGTTGCACGATTCCTAAAAAAAATCAATTTTCCCCCCATATTGACCTGTACAAATCACTCATATTTATTTCTAAAAGGTGATGTTATGTGTATTCTGGGACGTTTACAATGACATATTCCTCTCTGCTTGATATGATTTAAACAACCAAAAGCCAACGTCACCGGGGATGAGAAACGGTGTGTGAATTTACCAGTAGTTGTGTTGCCACCGCAGTAAGGACAGCACACAATAGAACTACTGTATATAAAAGGACAGGCAGACCATAAAAAGCACAGGCTGATTGAAATATGACAAGAATCTCAGCAGGAGGGAGTGATTAGGTTGGCAGCTATCTGTTCACAATAAACCATCTGGAACAGGAGACGAGAAGCCTTTTCTGGTCACGAAACACAACAAAAAAATACAAATAAAACAGAGTGGCGAGGTGAGGAATGGAGACTGTATCCTTACAACTTGACCCTGTCATCCGAACGTAAGTACAGTAATGCTGGACGAAACTGACAAAAGCAAATATCTAAATGTACTTTCAACAAATCAATGACCATCATGTGATATATAGATACATTTGCTGCCCACAAGTTAAAATAAATGACGAGGTAGGTTGAATAGAACCGAATAGATGAATAGTCTAATAAGTCCAGGAAATTGGATCAGTGACTTGAATGCAACCTGACTATTAAACACTGAATGACAATATTAAGTCTCAAATGACAATATCAACATATCAATACAAATAAAAAAAATGAAATGTAAAGGGTGAATTATTAGTATAGTATTATAGTATAGAGTAGACACCCACAGGTCCGACGTAGGTCTCTATGTCACTTGCTTTGCGCAGAGCTGTTGCCGTGGGTAACGTGCACCTCTCCAAAAATGGAATTACACTTCAGTGCGACGGACAGCCCACTTCCTCATTCCTGCTACATTTTCCGGTTCATTTATAATTAGTTGGGGATGTTCGCATGTATGGTCATTTGTACGACACATCATCTTCACGTTATAAATATCTCCAGATCTCACTTGAATAAGTGACTTTTGGCAACTTTTTTGGGGTGAACTATGCTCAGAATCACCAGCACAGCTGCATGTGCCAGTGCAGGTATGCCATTGGGTCTCCATGCAGAAGTATAATTCATCCTTATTACCTTCTGTCAGTTCTCCTTGTGGAGTTTACCCCGTGGTTGGAAAGTTCCTTGTGCTCCAGTAAACTTGACAACGTCTTCTCATGGCCTGGATGGCATGCTGATGGCCCTTTTCTTTTCTCAGGCAGAGCTGCAATCCAACAACTGAGAACCAAGTGAGCACTTAGCCTGACCAAGGAACCCTTGGGTCCGTTGCCAAGCATTGATTTTCCAGACCGGAAGAGTCAAGGGCAGCCATTACTAGGGGATGCACTAGGGGGGCCCGGCGGGGGGCCTGGCGGGGGGCCCGGCGATGCACCGCTAGCCATACACTCCATTATTTAATCCTGAGGCAGAGGCCAAGAGAGCAGCTCTCCCAGATCTATCTACCCACTGACTCCGCCGTTCCAGGGACTAGACCAAGTCATACGAGGCGATCTCAGCTCAGACCTCTACTCTGAGAGAAGTCGTCCGTGGTCTGTTGACCAAGGGGGAGTTTTCAAATTCGTTTTTTTTCCTTTTTTCAAGTGACGACAAATCGTCAACGTTAATCCAAACTCTGAAAGTCGGCGAGTTTCAGACTTAACTGCCGCTGCCGTTAACTTAACTGGAGTTGTAAGGGAGGGAACCACAGCTATTAGTGGCTAATCGTCACTCTGATTTTATTTACCTCGAACTTAGACTCTTTTGACCTTTAACCTGATGAGAATTGCCACTTCTAATGGCTAATTAACCCTGTGACACCCGGGTAGAGCCCCATTAAACATGAATCAATGACTTTTGCACTTGATTTCCCAGAGTGAACGTTGATATCCAGGAAACCGCAGAAGGTGCTATTGACTGCAAGTTACTTAGGCGTGGAATATTTGTGCACATTTCAAAGCTCATTTATGCACAGTTCAATGGCCAAAGACACCACAGAAAAAACACGTACGATTCAGATATCTTGGGAAAAAACTGTGCACTTCTACCCCGGAAATGCAGTTCATGCACTGAGGAATTTCAGTTCTTCTTACGCCCCACTCAGGAATAACTGTAAGCAACCCACAAATCAAACTCTGCTGTGGTGATCCCTACATAAGTGAGTCTGACTTTGATCCAAAACGTTCACTACCTCAATAGTATATCATTTTAATACATTAGAGTATTAGGTTTTATCTGACTACACAGGTATTTGCCCTCCGCCCACATGAATAAACAGCGTATCAACACCATATAGATTTTGCAGTGGGAACCTGCTGTACCATGTTACTATTATATGTGCACCACAGTGTGTAGGAGCGGAGGACATCTGTATTCTGACAAAGCCCCTCTCTCAATCTAAATCCAACTGCCGGCAGCTTCTGCCACACAGGAGCTGAAGGAAGGAGCTGAGGAGAATACTTAGGCACATGCGCACACACACACACACACACACACACATAGACAGATGCACAGACATGCACAAATCCACCCACACACACACACACACACACACACACACACAGTGTTTCCTAGCTGAGCCAAGCCAACAAGCAGGGCCTCAGGAGTCCAACAGCCAAACGTGTCCCCCAGCACTAATGTTTAGGTCTGTCTGAGGATGGGAACACACCTTGAAGAGTCACATATTTAACAGGCCCCTTGGCCCAGTCTGGGGAAGCACTGACTGACACCTTCAACCAACATGCTAATCATGCCCTCTAGTCCTGAGGAGGTTTGAAATCCGTGATAATGCTTTTAATACCTCAAATAATATTCCTGACGGTGACTCATGTGAGCATGAGTTCCATCACCCTGATTGGATGGGATGAAGTTTGTAGCAGTTTCGCCTGCCACATGCCATCTCCAATGGCTTCCAGGGCTTCCCCAAACAGCAGGACACAGGCAGTGATGAGAAAACCGGTTTATTGTTGAGTTTGTGGTAGTCTGAACAACAGAGCAGGTGGTACATGCTGGAGCTCCTTCTCGAGTGTGTGTGCTGGTGGCTGGTTTAACCTGTGGGCCTGATTGGCCAATGCCCCACAGGTGTGCAGCCTCACCCAGTCCCAGAGTCTAATTAGTCTAACTCTGACCAGGTGAGGCTGCTTAAACCAGCCACCAACAACACACACTCCACATATCCCCAACACCAAATTGAGGCTGG
>OMNO01021202.1:2423-14406 GCA_900303215.1 Trachyrincus scabrus | reverse complement strand
GCCTGGCCACGCCCAGCTGCTCTGCCACACCGAAGGCACGCTCCAAGTTGGACCGGTTGGACTGGGTCGAAACCACACTCATATCAACCAGATCAGGCCTGTGGTGGACAGACAGACAGACAAACAGACAGACAGACGGACGGACAGACAGACAGACAGACGGACAGACAGACAGACAGATAGATGGACAGACAGCCAGACGGACAGACAGACAGACAGACAGAGGTGTGGAGATACAGACAGACAGACAAAGAGGGAGGATTAACATACAGAGATAGATTATAGACTATTATTAGAATAGACTATAAAGAGATATAAAGATACTGGTTGTTTACTGGTAAAGTAAGAAAGCATCACACATACAGTATATGTATTAGCATGGTAGCTATGGTATTCATACGATATATTATGGATGTTCTTGTAAACCGGCCAGTGCGATCAGAGGAATGTAAATATTTAGGAAGTCCAAACCAGACAGCAGTGAAACATCTCCTCAGAACGTTTCTCTCCTGCATCCTGAAAACAATTCTAACAGACTCACTGCATATGAATAACTGTGTGTGTGTGTGTGTGTGTGTGTGTGTGTGTGTTTATGTGCACAAATTAGCAGTGAACCCTGGCTCTACCAGTGTGTTCAGCCTCTTTAGCAAGAGGGTTCTTGCTAGTACTACGTAGTACTACTACGTACTACTACGTACTACATAGTAGTACTACATCACATTTCATATATAGTATATTTAGCAAGAGGGTTACTACTACTACATAGTACTACGTCACAATTGATATACAGTATATTTAGCAAGAGGGTTCATACTACGTCACATTTGACATACAGTATATTTGATATTATAAAATACTTCATATAAATATTTGATAGGTATATACAATGTGGATCTCAATCTCACATGAGTGACGAGAATGTACATAAGAACTAGCATAGAGCTAGCTTTGATAACTTCATCCCAGTCTCCTGAGTGAGTGAGTCACCAGAGAGTGAGTGAGTCACCAGAGAGTGAGTTAGTCACCAGAGAGTGAGTGAGTCACCAGAGAGTGAGTTAAATAAAACAGCAGTACCTGTATTTGTGTATGATGGCGTTGAAGAGCCTGCCATCCCTCCAGGAGGTGGTGAAGTTGTCACAGCGCACCCCCACGTAGCCGTCAGTCATCTGCTTGGACCAGAACAGCAGCCTCTCCTTGGCCGTCATGTCCTCCGACTCCCCCACCACGTGGATCTCAGAGATCTGAGGTTCATAAACAGGGGAGAACGCAGCTCAGATACCACCACGTGGATCTCAGAAATCTGGGGTTCATAAACAGGGGAGAACGCAGCTCAGATACCACCACGTGGATCTCAGAGATCTGGGGTTCATAAACAGGGGAGAACGCAGCTCAGATACCACCACGTGGATCTCAGAGATCTGGGGTTCATAAACAGGGGAGAACGCAGCTCAGATACCACCACGTGGATCTCAGAGATCTGGGGTTCATAAACAGGGGAGAACGCAGCTCAGATACCACCACGTGGATCTCAGAGATCTGGGGTTCATAAACAGGGGAGAACGCAGCTCAGATACCACCACGTGGATCTCAGAGATCTGGGGTTCATATCGAAAATATTATCGAAATCGCAATATGGCCAAGTGCAATATCCAACTCGCAGGAGCTGCAATTTATTGATAGGGTAAATTGTGTAAATGTACATTTATAACACCGTTATAAATGAAGTACTGTACAGAGACTCCCTGGTCTACACATTGTTTCTACAGATGTAAGAAAACATGTTTGTTTGGTAGAGACCCCAACAAACGTCACATCATGATAGTTCTTTCAGTGAAAATGATAATTGTGATGCAAAAAAGATCATTCCCACTAACAGCGAATCATATCGCAATCGCAATATCTGTCAAAATAATCACAATGTGATTTTTTTGACCATATCGTTCAGCCCTACCAAGGGGCACTTCTGAGGTTAGCTAGCTAGGGCATTCATGATTTAATTAAAGAGGAAATGAAATCTAACACATATGTTTATATTTTTGTTCCATTTTTTGTTTCATTTTTTGTTTTGTAATGGGTAACATTTAGCAATATATTACTTTTGCTTTCAAATTTAGCATGAGAAAGCACACAAGCACAGCTCAAGTTGGCTTACGTAACTTCTGGTAACTCAATGGTTTTACCACAGATTGATTAAAGATTGGCTTTCATGACATAATAAGTAACACTTTATTTGACCCCATGACATTGACTGGCAGCACCTCACACAATGCTTTTACACCTACATGCCGTCATTATGAAGTCGTATTAGCATGAAGAAGCTAACTTCAACTAATAGGTCACAGGAAAAGCGTTATGGGACTCTATGGGATGTTAGATGTTTGTAACAAACACTTTAACACTGACGTTAAAATAAATGGTAGACCGATACATTTCATTTAATTCCAGATCACTTAGTAGCCACACAGTGAGCCAACCATTAGCAACGAGCTTAAATACACATAACCACATGACCACAACTTCAGTGTTCAATGATCACTCAATCACTCACATAACTTTATGTCGTCAATTGCAAATCTATAAATCATAATATTAAGATTTTATTTACAATAGTTGGATGAAAACAAAGGCCATAATCTTTAATAAGGCATTGTTTTCTCTACGACTATAACACACTACATGACATATTACTATATGCAGATTTTACCTCAAGGTTTGTTGTAAAATGTATGTACTATTACAATTACTATGTAGTAGGCTCTCATTCTCAGTAAAACATGTTCATGTAGTCCCAGCGGTTAAGAAAGGGTCCAAGGAGCTCAAAGCTCCCAATGCCATGCGTCAATTTGTTTCCAGTCAAGTCAAAGATTGACTTGACTGGAAAAGTGACTTTGGTTTGACTTCGTAAGAACACGATTCACACGGCATGGAGTGAGACAGCAAGGGTTACTGCTCACAAACCAAAACAGTCATTAAACAAGACCATTGGCATTACCACCATTAGCTTCCACCCAAACAACAACAGTCAGTAAACAAAATCAGCCAAACCACAACAGGAACGCAGCAACACAACACAGTCAGCCAACAAATGACAGCCCACCAATCATCACTGACCCAGGGTTAGGGTTGGGTTAGGGTTAGGACATGCTCGCGTGGCCTGGTCATCATGTCTATAGATCCTGTACTTACCTCGTGGTTGGCAGACATGCACTGGCCAGAGGCTTGGGCACATTCTCCATAACCAAGGCAGGAGCGGGCCCTCCTTAACCATAACCCCTAACCCTAACCCCCATAGTGTGCTTGGCCGTTGCTCCACATTGTTCCAGTGGAACAGCTCACCTCGCTCTCACTCCCGGGTCCTCCATATCCTAGCAAAGTCTGCTCCACTGCTCCTAAATTCCCTGCCCTCTTCAACCCTCCTCCACCCCCAGAGATGAGGTTAGCAGCACCGCCAGGCAGTTCATCCACAGAGTAGCTGGTTCCATGGAGCGCCACGCGGTTGGTTGAAGACAATCTTCCGTAGCCCGGGGTTCCTTTGGTTGTCCTGGGGGGCGGTTCGGTACGGGGCACTCCGACACAGACACCTCTAAGGCTAACGCTGCCTAGCCTGGCTATCACCGGCTCCGTAGCCGAGGTCCCGTCTACACCTGTAGGTAGACCCTCCGCAGGGCACTCATCTGCGGCATGCTGGAGCTTCGGACCACCGGTTGTATCTCCCACTGTGGGCTTGGGGGGATCTTCCCCAGGCTGAAGAACCTCAGATTTCCTCTTCTTCCGCTGGAAATAGCGGCGTCCCTGGAGCTCTTGATGTTGGCTGGGGCTGAGCGGAGCCTTCTTGGGGTCCATGTAGTATTCCTCTTTGGGGGTCCTCACGCACCCACAAACGTTGTTGCCCATGGCTGACGTCCATACGCTGGCTCCAAGGAGACAGAACTCACTGCTAACTGAAGCTTCACGGTTTCCCAGTGGACCTGCGTTTACATTTGAAAGGCTCTCTTCACGGAGAGTAACTCTGTGTTTACTTCACAACAAGACTCGACCCAGCGGTAGTCCAGCGACAGGTTGAGCAAACACTTCAACCAAACCGGACAGTGTGTTGGTTTTTCTTGTTTGTTTTCCATCCACTCTGAGAAACGCAGTCAGCACTCTCTCGCTCTCTCTCGCTCTCTCCCCGTTGCTCTCTCTCTCTCTTCCCCCATCGCCGGCTTCCTGTCTGTCACTGGAATCCTTCCCGACCTTTGAAACATTTTCTCCAACTCGGCTAATCCAGTACAAACGCCATAAACGCATGGAGAGGCATGGCCTCCCTGGGGTTCTCTGGTTCTCAGCTGAGCGGGAATGAGAGACTGACAGACAAGGACACAGACCTTAGACCCTTTCTCGCTCTATGCCGTCATCTTCATTTAGAGTGTAAACATTTCAACCACATACAGTACCAGACATGCTGTGGTTGCATGTTTTGCATGCTGTGATAGAAACGCAGGCAGGGCAGTAAAAAAAAAAAAGTTGATGGACAGGCTTTTAAATCAAACAGTTAAATCACAGTTTCGCCAGTCGAAGGGCCACCTATTATGGTGGCCCAAGATAACCGAGCTCAGCAAAGTCTGGCTGCCCTCATTGGATCCGCATGTATCATAAAGGCTTTGAAAAAACACACCAGGCTGCCTAAAGCCTGGCTGAGCGGGCCGCTGGGGTTACATACAAATGCATAAGCCAGTGGTGGGCGCTTTAGCCCCAGTGGTTTGAATCAACACTCTTATCAGAACAAATCACCAACATGGCAAGTCAAAGAGAGAGGGGGGAGGTGGACCAGGAAGTGAGTCACATAACCATTACACGTGTGACGTGACGTTGCTGTGGATTGCCCAACCCACTTTAACAAGGAAGCTAAAACAATGAGCTGTCATCTAGGCTTCAGGCTACTGCAGGTGTAGTAAATATCGTTGCACGGCTAAGCCAAAAATAGCAGTGTCACCGTTGCTCTGGCAATATACCAGATGCCAACGACGTTGTTGAAGGTGAGAAGTGTCCCATAAGCTACTACAGTTTAAAACAGAACTCAGTAGATGGACCTCTAGTCAACCTTGGCCACCGCTAGACTAAGATTATATAGCCTACATTTGTTTTTCTTTTGGGTGAATATAGTTTCAGTCTAAATATAGCCTTGCAATCTATTTATGTGCCATCAGCATCATCTGATCGGACGTTTTGACCGTGTCACAACGTGATATAAAACTATATCGATATAAAAATGATATAGCGTGGTTTAAAGAGATAGTGACCTCTGATGAAAACAACCCAACAAAGAGACAAATCATAAAAACATGAATTATTCCCTGCATATAAGGGTAAGCATGAAGAAAGTCCACATGTAATCAAATACATACAAATAAATACAGGCTACGTATAGGCTAGGCTAGAGGAGTGCTACCAAGTATAGGCTAGGCTAGAGGAGTGTTACCAAGTATAGGCTAGGCTAGAGGAGTGTTACCAAGTATAGGCTAGGCTAGAGGAGTGTTACCAAGTATAGGCTAGGCTAGAGGAGTGTTACCAAGTATAGGCTAGGCTAGAGGAGTGCTACCAAGTATAGGCTAGGCTAGAGGAGTGTTACCAAGTATAGGCTAGGCTAGAGGAGTGCTACCAAGTAATAGACTAGGCTAGAGGAGTGTTACCAAGTATAGGCTAGGCTAGAGGAGTGTTACCAAATGTCTTTTGGGAAAGCTGTTTATACCAAAAACAACATTCGATCCAGTGTCACAATATATTTGGCTTTTTTTTTTACAAACAGCTGGATTTTCAGGGGCACATTTTACCTTAATGAGATCATATTTTTTACATTAATACCAAAATATACTGTAATTCTCCTGGGGGTGGTGGGTTGCCTTGAGCCGTGCATGTTCCTCTCAGCCAGCTGCGATCAGGGCTTTAACTGTAATACCCCAAAGTGGAATCTTGTGTGTTTATCAACTGACATTTTAACTGCGTCCCTGGTACCGTTTCAAGAGCAAACAGGCCCATCGCTGGCGGATCCAGCGCTGAAGGGCGTGTGGGAGACTGACAGGGACAAGTGTGGACTCACACCATCCCAGCTTCCCTGCCAGCTCCTCTACAGGCCAAGACAGATCATAGAAGAAGACGCTTTTCTTTGACCTCTTTGAAAATTATATATATTTACGTGTCAGTATCCAACATAACGATGCTACTCAGCTACAGGTACGCTCATAGTATTTATACAGTGAACATAACTATGTGGTATGAAATACATGTGTGTCGTGGGACTTTTTTGATGTAAAATAAGGTTTTTGGAGGTTTCTTACACTAAGTACTAAGTAGCACTAACCATAACCATAACACTAACCCTAACTAGCACTAACCATAACTAGCACTAACCCTAACTAGCACTAACCCTAACACTAACACTAACCCTAACACTAACACTAACACTAACCCTAACCCTAACCCTAACACTAACACTAACCCTAACCCCAACCTAACCCTAACACTAACTAGCACTAACCTTAACCCTAGTACAATGAGTAACTCAAACTATATTCTGGTTCCTGTCCTCCACAGTCTTGCAAGTGTCAAAAACAAAAACATGATCAATCAAATGCAGAATGTGCATTAGGTCTCTCAGGAATGTGCATTAGGTCTCTCAGGACCTAAGAGACAGACGGGGGTCTGTGACCATAGATGATGAGGAGATAGGCCCATAGTGAGAGACATATCATTTGATTGGATTCTTGTGTATACATATTGTATACATGCCATTTATGGAGTGTATGTAATGAAGACATTGCATCGATATATATGTAAAGTATATATGTAAAAACGTATGTAAATGTATATATGTAAAGACAGTTTGTACTCGAGGGTGTGGCATCCCGATGTGCAGGCCAGCCAGAAGATCTTTTTAAAAAATACTTTAACACTACAAGTACAAGTTAAATACTTAATACTACAAGTAATACAAGTAAAATACTTAATGAAAATACTGCAAGTACTACAAGTAAAGTACCTTAATACTACAAGTAATACAAGTAAAATACTTAATACTACAAGTACTACAAGTAAAATTATTTAATACTACAAGTAAAATACTTTAATACTACAAGTGCTACAAGTAAAATACTTTAATACTACGAGTACTACAAGTGAAATACTTAATACTACAAGTACTACAAGTAAAATAATTAAAACTGCAAGTACTACAAGTAAAATACTTAATACTACAAGTAGAAGTAATTGCCCT
Source organism: Trachyrincus scabrus (assembly GCA_900303215.1). NCBI lineage: Eukaryota > Metazoa > Chordata > Actinopteri > Gadiformes > Macrouridae > Trachyrincus > Trachyrincus scabrus. The sequence continues at coordinate 7,157 of OMNO01021202.1, read as the reverse complement.
ATTGTTAAATTGCTAAAATCAGACCAATGTTATCCGCAGCGGAGGCAGAGACGCTCATCCACACATGTATCGTCTAGACTAGATTACTGCGCTATTCTCTGGTTTACCGAACTCCACTGAGAGCCTCTGGCTTGTGCAGAACGGCGCTGCTAGACTCTGCTAGACCTAACTAGAACCAGAACATTCCACCGCATTACTCCTATTGTCTCCTCCACTGGCTTCCAATTAATGCCAGGTCAGATTTTAAGGTGCTACTACTTATGTAGAAAATCCTGCACGGATTAGCACCATCCCACCTGAAGGACCTTAGTATTCACTTGTCCTTCTCGGCCCCGCCGGTCTTCAGGAGCTGGCCTTCTATCAATTCCAAAGGTTATAAAGAAATCAGCAGGAAACAGAGCAGTCTGTCACCTGTAATCAGGGAGGCTGTCTTGAAACTTAAAACCTACCTTTTTACCCTCTCATTTGGCTCTTTATTATACAAATAAAACATACTTGATTTGACCCTATCTGAAAAGTCGACTCAATACTGGCATACAGTATAAACATAACAAGATGTAATCCATTCATTCATTCATATGTATTATATAGAGACATAGACACACAAGAAAGTCATGATTAGGACGTACACAGCAAAACGTTTTGCTTGGTACTTCTGACCTGAAAGTGCAGAATTATGGTCCAGATTAATCCCAGGGTTAACTTCGGGTTGCCGTCCGTGATGTCGTCGTTCCTAATATTTACAAGTTTGACCTGAGCACAGAAGAAACAATAAGTTATTTATTAGTCTGAATCATATCTGTCTAAATCAACTGTATATGCCTGTTCTGTTTTCAAATGGTTCATTTAATAGTTACAGTTTTCCAATACATTGAAGCCAACTATTCACCTAATTTTGCCAAAATATAAACAAACACTAGTGAGATAAACGTGCCATTCAAATTCAGATTCACCACTAGGTGGCAGAGTAGCCTTTCTAAAAGAAATATGATGTTCTGTCCTTGCACTCCTTGACTCATCATTTTCTCCCTGGTTTCATGCTTTTAGAATAGATGGACAAACCCTTATAACCAACATGGAGCTTCCTGTCTACCTATCTCTCAAAGAACATTGTATGTGTGTGTGTGTGTGTGTGTGTGTGTGTGGGGGGTGAAACAATAGAACAAGTCATTTATATGGCGACTGTGAATCCTTTGTCTCGGGCCTCGGGAGGCTTACATCACATCTGACTCCAGCTGGGCGTCACATCATGTCCTGAGTAGGGTTAGTAATCCGTAGTAATGGAACCCATATCAAGTTATTGATTCAATACCACGCATGCTTTATTCATTTTACATTCAACAAAATTGAGTTGATCGTAAAAAATTATGAAAATAAATACTGCCACATGTTCCCGAGTCCTATTCTGCACTTGATTAATATAAAAAATATGTTTAATTGACTAATTATCTAACTAAATACACTAACTAAATCTGAATGTTTCTAGGAATCTTGGTCTTGTTATATTATCAATATCCATTATTGATAACATTGTTGATTGTTCTCAGCCTCACTTGGAAGTTGCTTTGAATAGCCAGTTGAATGTAAACATGACTGCGTATCAAACGCAACCAATCGATTGGTTAGTGAGGTGTGTCCATCGTGGTTTGTCCAACCAGCAGGTCACGTCTCACCTGCCGCCTCTTCAAGTAGTCCAGTGCTATTTGTACATTTTGTAGTCTGTGGAAGCGCATTCGTCCCTTTTCCCGAGGCTGGTGGGTAAAACAAAATGGAAAAAGAGTTTGTATCATCAGAGGATTGAGAGAAATAAACACATTGTTGGTAGTAGGTAGGTGGACATGCCGTCACAATCTTACCCGCCAAGCTAAAGACATAGAAGGGAGGAAGCAGAGATTAAACTCTTCCAAATAAGAGATACAGCTCAAAGCTCATACAAGACCCGTTGATGCGTGGTGTGCATATACGTCTCTTTTTCACAAGACTTTAAGTCTAAAAAACAAAGTCATGAAAAACCGGATCCACTGAGACCCCTCGATGAAGACACACGCATATAACTCAGTGATCAGAACAATACAAGTCTTGATTGGTTGAACAAATCCATGACACGGTGCAAAAGGTTACGGTACATGCGCACGTGTCGCCGCCAAACCGCCATTCTCCTCAGCGCCAGACGCACGTGAACAGCAGTGGTCCGCGCCGCGAGGCAGCGAGACGGGGATAAATCAAAGCACGTGATTATAAGCCAGCGACACACACATATATATACACACACACACACACACACACCAGCAAAAGTGTGTGTGTGTGCTGTGGAAACACCACTCAGCCATTCTGAATGAGCACACGAGGAGGTCTCTTCCCAGAGCTCGTTCACTAATCAAACCAGTCCTACCCAGAGCTCGTTCACTAATCAAACCAGTCCTACCCAGAGCTCGTTCACCTATCAAACCAGTCCTACCCAGAGCTCGTTCACTAATCAAACCAGTCCTACCCAGAGCTCGTTCACTAATCAAACCAGTCCTACCCAGAGCTCGTTCACTAATCAAACCAGTCCTACCCAGAGCTCGTTCACTAATCAAACCAGTCCTACCCAGAGCTCGTTCACTAATCAAACCAGTCCTACCCAGAGCTCGTTCACTTATCAAACCAGTCCTACCCAGAGCTCGTTCACCTATCAAACCAGTCCTACCCAGAGCTAGTTCACTTATCAAACCACAGCGTGAAAAGCCACCCCCCCCAAAAAAAAACCAGCAAGTGCAGCAACAGAAAAACATAATGTCCTCATGAAGGTGACTGTGATGGTCATCTTCATGACGTTTGGTATACTGTGTATACTGCTCAGTGCAAAAGCTTAGGATATAAAGACCTTATCTTTATCCTAATTATGAACCCTGGCTTTATGTCCATGTCGTTTTTTTGTTGTATTTCATGTGTTTTGTTGAAGCCGCTTCAAGTCCCAGGCTTTCTATCAGATCCAAATTAAATTTCCCAGGTCTTTACATCATGAGCAGTTCTCTAGCAGCAAGTATTGCTGTTAAAGATTCTCAATAATATCATACTTAGAAACAGAATATTATTATATATTATTATTATATTCATACACAGATTGGGCAAAAGGTGAACCACATCAACATATGCCTGAACATAGAAATACGTTACGGCTGCATGTAGTGCAGCCCTACGTCATGTTTGACAAAGTGTGGAGCTGCTGTTAATAAACCCAAACCAAACCTTCTTGGTTAGTGTGTTACCAGGGGTGAGTGGGGGGTTAGGGCCACACCTACCCCCTTATCATCGTCCAGCGTGTGTCCATGCCGCTCAACCGCACATGCCCCTGACGCACTCACCAACCGTAAGGTCTTCAGAACGTCACGCTCCCGGGGCTTACCAGCAAGGTGGGGCGGGAGGAGAGAGGACATGGAGGGACGGGATAGACAGGTGGACAGACAGGTGGACAAGTGGACAGACAGACAGGTAGACAGACAGGTGGACAGTAGGGTGGATGGAAAGACAGGTGGACGGACAGGCAGACAGACAGGTGGACAGACAGTCAGAAAGACAGATGGATAGACAGGTGGACAGACAGGTGGACAGACAGGTGGATAGTAGGGTGGATGGAAAGACAGGTGGACGGACAGGCAGACAGACAGGTGGACAGTAGGGTGGATGGAAAGACAGATGGACGGACAGGCAGGTGGACAAACAGACAGACAGGTGGACAAGTGGATAGACAGACAGATGGACAGGTAGACAGGAGGGTAGACGGACAGATGGACAGATGGATACATGGACAGGCAGACAGGTGGAAAGGTGGACAGGCAGACGGATGGGCGGATCAACAGACACAGATGGACAGACAGGTGTGACAGAGGGACAAATCAAAGGAGGATAGAAAAGGGGAAAAAAACACCAATTAAGGATCAGGGATTAAGGGAACAGAGGATGGAGGAGGTAGAGGAAACAAGACATAAACAAGACTGTAGGCCAGCCTCTAGGGTGTGGGCAGAAGGGATACCGGTCCTCACAGGCGAGAGGAATACATGGAGCTCATAACACATCGCATAGTGTAGCCACATCCGCTGGGATCAACCTACCACCAGCATCCATCCGCTTCACACAACCAGAGGACATAACAGCAGACAGCACAGCAATACACTGCCTCTCATTAAGAAATACACACGCCAGGCGTCGCTGTCCGCCTGCTTCAAGCCCACGCAGTAATCACAACAATCTCAACATGAGCTCAAATAAAGAAAAACATGATTATCAAAGAAGCGAAACGAAGACGTATACACGTTTGACCACGCAGCTACAGATGTAGCGTGATTCTTCTTTGGTCTAGACTGCATAGGTAGGATAATATCCAGATAATGTTAAAGCCCTTAATAGTTTAGGAGGTCAAAAAGTGTCAATCATAAGACTCACACTTACACACTCATGCCACAATGATGACAATACTCAATTCACAGCCGACATGACTTGAAAAGACCGAAAGGTTGAATGAATTGCTGTGAATACATTTTTGTTTACTTCACTTCACTGCCGTTCGTATGTTAAAACATCAGGTTAGTGAATTTAGATTCAGAATTAGATTTAAATTTACATGAAAATCAAGACTTTCATAAGTTTGTTTGGCTGTGAGAATGTATTTTGATTAGGGTTAGGGTTAGGGTTAGGGTTAGGGTCAGAGAGTTAAGTCAAGCATGCTGAGAACATTTAGCATGTATGGCTCAA
>OMNO01021201.1:0-17337 GCA_900303215.1 Trachyrincus scabrus | reverse complement strand
ACAAAAAAACAACATGCACACAAGCTCACACTGTCCCTCTCTGTCTTTCTCTTTCACACTGACACACACACATACACACATACACACACCCACACACACACACACACACACACAAGCACACAGGCATGCACATATACACACACACGCACACACGCACACACACACACACTTATTTTCAACAATGCTTATCAAACCTCCTCAGACACCATTAACATCATGGTTGTTTTAGTGTGACCATGCAGACAGCAGGGAGCAATTTTCTATGTTGCCGTGTGTCTCTGACTCCTCCTCCTCATGCACAACTAGCCAATGGAAAGCAAGGCTTCATAGTGCGTCTCATTTCCAAAATGTATCGAGGTCAGAGGGCCTTTAGAGAAACGCTATCTGGGTTTATAGGTCTCCCATGTTAGGTCTCTGCTAGAGTGTCCTCTAGCAGACCAAGCAGAATAACTTACCTACATTGCTGCTGTATAGTTAGTTTGTTTTAAAGAAAAACGCCACATCTTTACATTTGTACCACTATAGTGATACTGTAGTAATAGTTTCTTGTCACTGCTGGGGTTCGTGGAAGAACAGAAAAACTAAAAAAACAGGGTTAACACAAAAGTACACAAACCATATAAACTCATGTGTCTCCTGGGGCTTTTCAGTCAACAACTTCATATGGTATATATATATATATATATACTTAATCTTAATCATGCTCCCTTCTTGCTGCGTCTGCTCCTCCAACGAGCCACACCTGCCTCTCCTCCTACAGCTGATACCTTGGCCACGCCCCCTTTCCACAGAAACTTTCCCCATTGTTTACTTTCTTCATTTGGTTTGGAGTAGGCCTTTATCACATTATAGGCACCGGCATGCCTACAGACCTGAATTAACTTAATGAGCTTTGGTCCCTACTAGTACACCTCTGGGATAAAGGCCTGTAGCTCTAAATATGTGGGATAATGTCCATTTAGCTGACCTTACCACATTTCTCCATATAAACACATGGTTATAGTTTATAGTTAATAGCTGAATATATCCGAACATTTGCTTAAGCTTACTGGCTGTACTTTTAGAGTCCACCAGAAACTGAGTTACATATGTACATTTTTACTCGTACAACTCTTCCAAACCTTTCTTTTTTCAGTGTTTATAATACCAAGACGAGAAGAAGCTTAACTTGGTGGTGAGGGAGAAACATACTATAAACTGAAATAACAACATGTATTAGAGTAAGAAAGTTGAGCTTAACTCTCAAAAAGCATATTGATCATAATCAACATGAACATGAGTCTCATGTTTCATGAGTTCTGTTTTTCAGTTGCATTTCCATGGATACCAGACCTCCTCTCACCTCATGGTAACTGTTGCCGCAGCAACTGAATAAAGCTATTCTAGGGTGTTGCACTGCAAAGAAATAATGATGACTGACACTATTCTTGATTGCTTACGCAATGTAATCTAACGTCACTGTTTCATGACTTAACTTAACAATAGACCTGGGGAAAGAACTGCAATTACCAAAACTGTAATTAATCACCAAATAATTAATCATTCAAGTTTGCCTTAAAACCCAAGAAAATTATCTTGGTAATGTGGACAGAACTATGCTTTTTCAATGCATGACAGTGAAGGACCTCTAAAAATAAAATCATACTGTGTGTGTGTGTGTCATCTTATTTGTGCATAATGAAGCATACATAAATCTCATAAAAATAATGCTCATTGTATGTATATTTTGTTTGCATTTTAGTCAAGACAATCCTGTTGAAAGCCTACAATAACATGCATCCGGGTAAGTGGGTGACGAATCATTGTCACAACTTTATCGCAACGTTCAAATCCATAATGAATTCATTCATGAATTTAATTAACAGAGAGCTTTGTACCTCAACCGAACAAATCTTTCTGCAAAAATACACACATTAAGATATAAGGTAAACTCGACTTACCAAACCCTAACGTAACAGCAGCACTTTGCGCCCATGTCATGTCAACTGTGCCTCCGACTCTTCTATTCATCCACCGCTCAAACACTGGGACCTTATTTACATATCTTAACGTGTTCTGGTGGTTTGTGTTCTACAACATATTATGGGGGTGCACTCATTGCTCACTAAGATAAGTATTACAAAAAAAAACACTTCTTCGGGTCAAACTACTACAGCATGAATGGTGGCAGTTGATTCTGTATAATTAATTCATGAACGCCCAAGACAATCTTTAGGGAATACGTTGTAATTTAATATGCCCAAACTATGCACACACACACACACACACACACACACACACACACTCCTATAGCCTACATCAGTTTTAGTTCTATCTATGAAGCATCAGGAGTACACTCTTATTCCTTGTGTTGTGTCAGTTAAAAGTTTCAGTTTAGTAAATAACCGTTAGATTATTCGACGTTCCAAACTGATCACAGGCTTGAGATCCAAAAAGCAATGAACCATAAACCAAACCAAATTTCAATATTCATTTTACAAGTGGGTATAAGGTTGAAGGGAGGGTGAGGGGTGAGGGGTGAGGGTAAGCGAGGAGAAGGTGGACGTGTTCTAGTAAAGCACCAGAAACATGAAATAATGATGAGCCCGGCTAGGAACAAGGTTGAGTTACCATGAGCTACAGGCGCTACGTATCGGTTAAGAGCAACGAGGAAGACTGAAGGAACAGAGTAACTGGACAGTCTTGATGGTGGATTTGGTGGAGAGAGCGAGAGAGAGAGCAAGAGAGAGAGAGAGAGCGAGAGAGAGAGCGAGAGAGAGAGAACCTCGAAGTAGTAAGTAATATTTAGTAATATTTTATAGGTTGGAATTCTGAAATAGGTTGGCAATAGGATGTGATGTTTGGCAATATCTATGTATGGAATCTGTGATGTATCTTTGTGGGCTAGGAAGACATGATGATGGCCCAGTGGTGCGTGGCTGATAATACTTTAATAATTGAATGTTTTGGTATCATGGGGCATAATGATATGGCTGGCAGCATGGCTTTTCTTCATACTTAAAAATACAAAAATAGGAGTGGCAACTCACCACCCATAAAGGATGACTGATACAGTTACAGTTCAATTGATCAATTTGACTGTAGCTGGATTATTCTCAGTGTCCTAACAACATGTTGGCTATTTCTGAAGAGTTGAATAGTGTGACATGGTATTGTGTGTCCTTCCAGCAATCAGGGAGAAGAGGACGAAGATGATGATGACGTCTTGTCTATGGTAACTGCGACGTCCCCCGTGATGACGTCACTAGGGGAGTTTGACCCACGGTCCTCCTGACTGGGAACTCAATATCTGTGACACTGACACTCAATCCAGGTGAACCATATCCTCTGCTCTGCATTTCTGGAACCAAGAATAGACTCACTGATCTCACTGGTTGATTGTCTTATTATGTTATGACATTTGGTGTTTTAACCTTTGGTGTTAAGTGTTTAGATACTGCCTTGCCCTTTTGACCTAATTTACAACTTCTATTTAATGTTATCCCATTTCAAAACGTTAATGAGTTACCTATGGTAACTTCCATAAATTCCATAAAACACAACAATAAAAAATAAATTGTGTTTGTTCCACAGATGTGCTCAATGGTTACTCACCTCAATATAAGATCCATAGGTACATCAGGAAAGTGTGGTGTTGTACCATCTCCCTCCATCCAGACCAGTGTTACCTTACAGGGAGGATTTGCTCCCTCATCCCAGAGCTCCAACACTTGGCTCTGCCAGATATAACCGGACCGGACCTGGCTCTGTACAGAACCATCACCAGCTCACAACAACAACAACAACCGTAGGATGGACGAGAGGATGGACGAGAGGATGGACGAGAGGAGGGGCAGGGACAGGTCTCGACGGCCATCAGGTCAGACATGAACATACACAGTACAGTCATAACATAACGTGTGTCGTGGAGCATGGTTTTAGTTATGGGCCTCACACTCTTAGGCCCTTAACTAATGCACAAAAAGTTAATTAATGAGCAAAAGCAAAAATACCCAAAAAATCAGCTGACTACAAACTTCCAATCAGATTGGAACAAGACATTATGGGTGGTCTTTATAAACTGATATTACTCAGATAGCTTTCAAAGTGCATTTTCAAACTGCGGATTCCCTCCACCAAGCCAACTATATTCACATACATTTCATAAATTCATAAATGTTTCCATATATATTTCTTGAACAGCTCTGGGGTCCAAAGGAGACCAGGAGCAGGAGAGAAACTACGTCTCTCGAGAGCGGAGGGGGTACAGTGAACAGCGCTCGGAAGACACCAACAAACGTCCGTACCGCCACTACGAAAGAGGACGGCCCCTCCCCAGCCACCACAGCCCTGAACCGAAAGCCTGCGTCCCGTTTAGGACCGTAAACCTGGGCATCCCCTCTCAGAGGAGGAATACCGATACCTTCATTCAGGAAACCTGGAGGAGTGAATCCCCGCAGAGATACACCTCCCACTCCAACTTCAGGTGCAGGGGCGAGTCGCAGGAGAACTCCCCGTCCCGCCACTACTCCAAGAGCCCAGAACGCTGCAGGCCAACTGAGTCTCCCCTGGGCTCCCAAAGATGGAGTTCCCAGTCCAGGGGTCAAATTCAGTCCAACGTGCCATCTCACAACCCTTCCCGACCACTGTCCCGCGCTGCATCCGGCCATGCGTCGAGGCGGTCCAGTCCGTCTCACAGAAGGGAGTCGAATGTCTCCGGAAGTGTCTCGACCTCCAGGGCCAGCCCCAACCGTATGCGCGGTGACTCTGCCTACGTACCGAATGGCGAGTCGGCTCCACGGGGCCGCAGCAGAGAGTCCAGGCGTCCATCTCAGACCTCCGCTGGTCATGGCTTAGACTCCGAGAGGCTCTACAGGAACCTCGAAACGCTCTCTCGCCACGGTTCCTTGGCCGGTCCACCGGCACCGTACGAGAGATCTTCAAGAAGCAGAACAGCCGTCAATAGTTCGGCCGACACTCTCGCTGGGAACAGCCTGGAAGTCTCGCCGCTCAGGAGTGGTCGAGGTACGCACAGCCACACGCCCCAGACAGAGCTCCACTCTAGGGATAGCAGACCTGACACTGCAGCACAAAGCTACTCCAGTAGAACCAGGGACAGGCCGGGCAGATCCGAAGCCAGTCCTCCAGAGGGCTCCTGGCGTGGCTCCGCTCACTCCCTGCGTAGTGCCGCTTTCTCGCAAGGCTCCTCTCCGCCAAGACGAGACGCTGACCCCCATCTCCTTGCCCATCCTCCGAAGTCACCTACCGTGACCGAGGAAGCCGACAAGGGGAACGAGGGCAGCAACAAAGACGGCGATAGGAGCCGAAGCAACATGAGAAGAGGCCTGGATGCCCTATTGACCTCTGAACCCAAACAGACCCCGGCAGAGCTCGAAGAGGTAAGTCCATGTTTTGTACCTTCATGAGTATGCCAAGTCCATGTCCGAGTCAGATCTATAAAGACGTTTTACTGTTCTAAATGTGTCTCCGAGGCGGGGATGACCATAGACGACTACATTGTCCTAGCTGACATCCCCAGGATAAGCCTGGAAGCAGAGGAGCAGCTCCCGGCCTCCAGGAGGAGGACCCAGAGCCCCAGCCCCCGCAGGGACCACAGGACCAGGACTCCCAGGTGGGTCACAGCAGGGTACTACAAAGATAGATACGTATACACTTTGATCATAGTTTGCTGATATTTTGGGGGCACAGATTATTTTGTATCGTTATTATTTTGGTCGTATGAATTGTGCAGCTGTTGCTCTACGTAGACCAGACGACACAAAAGTGCCAGAAGCACTTTTAACAAGAGGTTAGCTGTTCTCTGTGTGACATTAAATTAGTCATGTTTTAACTGTCTTAAGTGTTCTAATTCTGTGTGTTTACAAAGGACTTCGAACACAAATAGGAATATCGATTTTTCGTAGTTTCGGGCATATTTCGTGTTTTGATGTTGTTATACATTCAACACTAGATTTTACAAAAGCGTATACATAGACTTATACAAAGAATATAAATATATAGACTTTATACAGAGGAATGTAGGAGGTGGTAGATAATGCTACATTGTTGTTTGATTACAATGTATTACTATTTGATTTCCTTTATTCTGTGTTTTCATGCTGTCAATATTTCTTATTTCTCAGTTATCAACCGGAAATAAACGCGTACAGCTCCAGGGCTGAGCTGGAGGAGAGAGGCAGAGGCAGGGAGAGAGGCAGAGACAGAAGGGAGAAATACCGGGACCAGGAAGATGGAAGGCTGTCTCGACAGCCATCCACCACATCACTGCACTCACAGGTACCACAGAGGGCTAGTGCTGGCGTTGTCCACGCACCAATATCCAGTGGACATTCAAAATACCAACAACAGCAAAAGACACTCAATGACATGTCTCTGTGACTCCCCTTCAGAGTTCAGACCATCACACAGGGAAGCGTAAATCTGCAAAAGAGAGAGTTCTTTCTGAACACACCCAAATGCAGGTGCGAGCCGCCCATTTGAGTATCTGTTTAACTATTGCTATTGCTATAAAAGTTTTTATAATAATAATCATAATAATCATCATATTTTATCGCTATTAAATCAAACAATTCACCACCAGAGCCAATCAGAAACAGCCATTACAAGCATATGTGTCCCCTTTAGAGTGTACTAACTGTTTTGACTTTGTTTCCTAACTGGGACATCATGCATGCATGGTAAGCACTGCCTCTCTGTGATGTGTTGACATATTTAAACCAGCTTACACTCTCATTAGTTGGAGCAGGTATTTCTCCTTAAACACTGCTTCCTCCATCTCTTCCTCCTCCATTTCACTTTCACTCTTTTCACTCATGTCACTCTCATTATTAATCTGTCTCTGGTGTCCCCCCCCTCTCTCTTTTGTATGTCTCTCTATATTATTCGCTTCTCTTCTGCTTGATACTGAAACTTTCTCTTCCCTGTTGTGTTCAGCCTTCATCCCATTGTGTCGAGTGTAAATGTGTATTGTCAACAACAATGAATCGTTGTATAGTCATTATAGTTGTCGCTGAATGATATGCAAGACATATACGCACAGCACTTAGAAGCAGTTGGACTCATTCTGACCACCTTGTCTCGTGATGTTCGAGTTCATCTTGTTCTAAACGCTGGTCTCATTGCAGCTGGATCTCTCTCCCGTCAAGGGATGGATGTCCAAGCTGGAGACAGATGGAAAGGTAGACCACCTATCTATCACCCACTGTCATTCTGACACACCATGTACAGCACCAATAAAGAGATTCATCTTTTGGTGTATTGTGCATCTTCACTAATTTCTAGTATTACTGTTTTTACCAAAATGTGGTCTATGAAATAAATAAAATTGTTTTCTGCCTATCAGTGGAGGAAGCGCTGGTTTGTCTTGGATGATGTGGCGCTGAAATACTATAGGGACATAGAGGCGGAAGAGGTTAGTCCAAGCGCTGCTCCATCCACTGTGCTTTTCAACATGCTTATTATAATGCAGTATGATAGAGTAACACAATTCAGTTTGGTACACATTTAACATACGCATGAGTGCGATATATTGTGTATAACTAGCAGTTTGGCTTATGAGGCGATTCACGATTGATACATTTTTTGGTAGAAATTTTAAAAGACCGTTTTTGACCATATATTTACAATAACAACTGTCTTATAAAGGTGTTTAAATATTATTTAAATGACAAAAAAGTCAAAATAGTATTATTAATTTTTTTTAAAGACGGAAAAGTATTATTTATTATAAAAATAAAAGAAGTTACCCAACACTTTAAAGCAGTATGTTAATATTAATGAAGGTATTGTAAATGGTTATGAATGCTATATTACTCATTTAGAAGAACTAATCACAGATATCGTTTGTCTTGTTTTTCTGTGGTTCTTTCTGCTGTGTTGCAGTCAGATGACCCAGAGGGAGAGATTGAGCTGATGTCCTGTGTAAATGTGTCTGACTGTGAAGTAGAGAAAAATCACGGCTTTCAAATTCATGTACGTAACCGATGTGTAACACACACACACACACACACACACACACACACACGCATGTACGCACGCGCACGCATGCACACACGCAAAGACAGACAGACAGGAATGCCTTTTCCACACAAACAAAAACAAATTAAATGCTTCAGCTTTTATTTTTCCGCTTCCTTCGCCTTTTATTTATGTATGTCTTTATCTCCTCCATCTCTTCCAGACAAAGAGAGCAGTGTTCACTCTGTCTGCTATGACCTCCAGGATACGGAGGAACTGGGTGAAACTGCTAAAACAGGCCATCCAGAACCACACGCAGTAAGTCTGCCATTATGTTTGACAATAGTGTGCAAGTGGGTTATATATTGTGCTCTCGAACACTAATATATATTTGGAGGGTAGAAAATACTGATGCAATTGGGAGTCATGATTCTCTGCATTACACAGTCTTGCAAAGCATTGCAAAACATTGCATATCATATTTTTTGGTCAAAGAAAGTTGGGACAACTCAGCATAAAGTAAAACAGCTGCTGTTGCTGCAATTTTTACCAACATAAAAATGTTATTAATTACTTTTAGTATCTTTCATTTACATATTAGTAAATAATATGTCCCAGGTAATATAAAGATAGTGGTATTTTGTTTCATGCGCCCTTGGAACAAATTGCTAGTGGACATGTTTTCAAAAGACCATTTTCTGAATTCCTGAGCACGGTCAAGAAGATCAGACAGTGTTATTGTTGTGTGGAGAACATAAACTATTGTCTTACTTCTGACTGCAATATGATCCTCACGTCTCCCCCTGGTTCAAACTAAGCCAATCAGATACCGGCAGCGAGAAAGAGGACCCCCTGTCCCAGCGGCCGTCGTCATGCCAACCGCCTGCTCTGCGCACCTGCAAAGAGTCCAGTTATGAACGTTCTCCAGCCGCTAACGGCGCTAACGGCACCGCTGCTAGCTCCCATAGAGCTGCTCACCACCAAACTGATTCTGTAGACCCAGATCTGGAGGTCACGCCCCCTGACCTGTCTCCAGCCAGTCAGAGAGAGGCAGGCGAGGGCTGGGACAGGGAGCAAGCTAAGAGATTGGAGGAGAGGAACAAGTGGTTTGAGGAGGGCATCACCTTCATGGAGATGAGCAGCAGGTGGGACTCTATGGAGCTGAAGAAGGGGAGCGTGCCGGTGCCTGTAACTGACACTATGGACTCTGAACTCAACAGGAAGTGGGCAGAATTCGAGAGAGTGTCATTCAGGGACATGACTCCGCAGTCTCTCATTGGAGCCCCGACACATCAGTCAGGCAACAGCACCGCGGAGGGTTCCCCGCCACTCCCTCACTCTGAGACCTACCAGTCAAGCCATGAAGAGGCCTACCGGCAACCGGTTGGTTCCCAAACCGATAACGTGAGCACTCAAGAGTCTTCGCCGTCCATGAATGGCGGTCAAACAGCTCAAGCAAGCACAGCAGAGGCCCTTCAAAAGGAGGTAGGACATTCGACAATCTTAAAACTGTAAAGCAGGATAACTATAAGGAATATGTAAAATGTTCGACTTGTTTGACTCAAGCTCCCTTCCACTTCAAGATGTTTTTCACATGAAATGCACAGGGGAAAAAGAAGGCATGAATGGAGGATGCAAAAAGATCAAATAGACGTAGAAACATTTGATTCCTTGTTCAATACCCCCAAATCCCCAGGCTATGTGTAATGAGCATGATACCTATAGGAAAGGATCATATAAAATAGAATTCCTTCCTTCCCCACCTCTACCCTGGAACCAGGCCCTCTCCCTCAGACAACAAGTGGAGGGCATCAAAAGAGAGCGGATGGCCATGGGGATGGAGGTGGACAGTCCGTGTGGCCCCGGGGCCCCCTGCAGGGCCAGGATAGAGGCCATGGTGGCTGCCCACAGGACGGCCCTTCAGGAGCTGCAGGACAAGCACGGCAGGGAGGTCCAGGAGCTGGAAGTGCATAGGGACAGACTGCTGCAGGAAGAGAGCCAAGGGTCTGCCAGAGGTAAGGAGCTAGGAGCTACAAGCTAGGAGGCGGTGTTGTGAAGCATGGAGAAGCAAAGCAGTACATTATGCTGGGGAAAGTGGGCTTTGTTATGGCTATATTATGGCTATACAAACCACTAGTGGAATTTAAACCCACAGTGAACATTGTCAGTGGTCAATCCATTCCTCTAAGATCCTCTGTCCTTCTCCATCAAACTCTAAACTAATAACTAATAGGTTAATCAGATGTGTAAGCACTGGGTTGGTATTATTGTTCAAATAATAATGATTATAAATGTGTTTTTTTTTTGTTTTTTTTAGCACCTGTCGTCAATACAAGTAACAAGATGCATAATATCTTAATAACAGGAAAAAAATGATGGAATAATTACAAATAATATATATGAATAAAAAAATTCCAAACAAAAATGAATGGCTTGAAAGAAAATAAAACCAAAATTCACAAAGCAACAAAAGATTAAGTTGCACACTGAGTAGCCTTCAATTATAGTAGTAGACTTTAAAAACATACTTACTTACTTTACTCACGACAAAATGTGTTCCAGTGGGTGCACTTCAGTATTCCTTTGTCACATGATGATGGTTTAGCTCGGGGACTGTCTCCTCAGCAAAATTCAGTCTGCAAATTGGTTCCCATAACTCACAGTGCTCCACATGCAGACACACTGATGCTATTAATACCACCTACCATCTTGTTTGTTCACTGTAGCGATGGAGGCCCTGAAAAGAGACCACAAGGAGGAGATGGAGAGAGAGGTAGAGAAGGCCAGGCATTTAGGAGGTGCATCGGTCATCAGAGGACAGGTGTAAGTCAACTATAGCAACAACAAGAACATATGTTCTTTATTCTGTCAACAAGGGCCTTGGTGTTTCCCGCAAGGCTGCATACTGTATGTGTGTGTGTGTGTGTGTGTGTGTGTGTGTGTGTGTTTGTGCATGCGTGGGTGCATTTGTGTTCTCAGGCCTCAGGCTGAGTCGTTACGCACAGAGTTGGATGTGCTGTCTGCGTGTTACTCTGAAAGGTGCTCGGAGCTCAGCAACACTGAGCAGAACACCAAGGACAGAGAGACAGAGCTCTGCTGCAAGGAGAGAGAGATGGAGCACCTCCGCAGGGAGAACCAGGTAGGATGGAGAGAGAGAGAGAGAGAGAGAGAGAGAGAGAGAGAATACAGTGATAAGTATGCAGTTGCAATGTTGCAAACGTCTTCAAACGTATTCCTCTTCATCTTCAGGAACTAAAGACCAGGCTGGCCGAGGAGATCAGTCGCATGCGTTGTTTCATCACAGGTCAAAATCCAGGGGTCATCCAGGGGTTATCCCTTGGTAACACAGATCAGGGCTCATCCAATGTAGAGGTAATGGTAACAATTTATTACATTGCCACAGTAGTAGCACTGTTTTCTTCCCATGACCGATTCCGAGTTTGGCACTGGTGCAATGTTTAAATATGCATCGCTCTCTCTCTGTATAGAATGTACCAAAATAGCTGTCTCCTGTAGGACTAATGCAATGTTCCTTATAGAGAATGCAGTTATGTTACGTATCCGTAGTTGGGTTCATTTTAGTGAAGTAAAATATCGCCATCTACTGCCCAATTGGCATATATACAAACGTCTGATATGACAAGAAGTTACCTTATTATCGTGATCAGCTGGAGACAAAAAAAAATCCAATTTGTGTTTGATTTGTTCGCATTGATAAAGACACATTAATTTGTGTGGTTCAGATAATGTTAAGAAAGAAGGAGAGTGAAGTGGAATACCTCCAGAAGCAAGTAAGATGTCTACAGAACCAAGTGCAGTCTCTCACCAAGGTACTGTTGGTTCTACATTACTTTAACCCAGAACAGAATCATATTACAACTAGTTTCAACAAGGACAAACTTTGTCCAGCTTGTCAGACCACACTCACTTGATCAAGCTCAGTCCATAACTTAATCATAATCAGAATAGGTCTGATATGTATATTGTATTTACAATGTTGTAGCCAATATATGTTGTTCATCATTTGTAGAAATTATTGCAAAAGACTAAAGACTATAAATATAAAATATATATAATCACTAAACGTATTACAAAATAGATATATATATACATTTTATATTTCGGTCACACTTCACCTCACAGTGGAGCTCTGGCTCCTCCAGGGACCCCTATACTAACATCTGGCACATAACGGAGTTAGAAGACAGTTGAAAACCACCATCTTGGTTTGAAAATGCCTGAAACACTTTTTGGAGGTCTAAAGTTGGGAACACAAACCAAGTTCATGAGGCAATGCTCAACGTAACCCAATGAGTGACTGCACAAACTGTCCTTAAAGGGCTCCTTCAGGAAGTCAGAGCTCAGTCTAAGTGAATGGAGAACAGTGTTTACAAAAACTCTTTAAACTTCATGTATCTTCATGGTCTGACCAGTACTCAACCAGTACAATACATAGTAGGACTGGTGTGAGTTTATTTGCTGTTATTAGAAAAACTAATACTAACACACAAATAGGAGATGTGTAAGCACACCATGTCTCGGCGAGTTTGCTCTATCAACTTATCTTATGTGTGTGTATATATACAGTATATATAATTAAGGTAAAAACTTCTGCGCTCAGAGCGGTTACCCTGCTCTACTATGACTGCAGTGTGATGCTCTGACCCCTACTGCAGGAGAAAGAGGTAGCCTACATGACTGCTACGAGGAGGCCTATGCTGAGCTGAGTGGGATGAAGAGCCACAGCAAATTGGAGACGGGCTCCCTCAAAGAACACCCGAGGCTGGCCAATGCTGCGCTGCAGGAGGGGGACAAGAGACACTCGATTGGTGGGGACAACTAATCACTGGCCCTTTAAGAGTGAAACCAACACAATACAGAATACCAAGAGGAAGCAGTGTGATGTCGTGTTGCTTTGGGCTGACATGGACCTATCAGAATCATGTGTACCGTTACATTTGGGAAAACCTTTCGGAATTATAGTTTCTGTAAAGAAAGAAAAAAGAATACCAAAGAATGAATACTTTTTTTCTTCATGTACTTTAAACTCTGTTTATTATTGAGTTTCAAGACACACAGACATGCAGACAGGAGTGAAGACTTGACGGATAGCCTTGATAGCCTCACATGATTATGATATGAAATCTCTAAAAAAATGATATTAATGTAAACGAGCTGAAAGACAGGAGGAGTGCGCTCGACGAGAAGGCTGCGTCGCCACTGTCATCAACTCCAGCAAAATCTACTTTTCTCTCTTTATTGCAACTGGCACGCTTTCCCACCACCGATCCCAAGCACCCTGAAAGACAAGCGATAATTACACATTGTCATTTCTTGACGGTCGTATGCAAGTCTGGTTTTGTTTAACATTGAAATGAGGTGTTAGACTTTACCCATTAAAAGGCTAGTGTTCAGTCATCATCATCATCATCTTCTGGGACAAAGATGTCATGCTCCTCCAAAAGAGCAGCAAAGTTCTTGCTGATCAGAGTTCCAACATAGAGGAAAGGCAACACCACGATGGTCATCCGGATAAGACCAAATGATGTCTGAAAAAAAAAGGTCAACATTGAGAATCTTGTGCACCAGGGTCCGCACCAGCGGATAGATTTTACCATGTGGCTGGTAAAGTTAATCTTGGACCCTTGGTGTGCAATGTAACATGTTTTTATACACACTAGATTTACAAGTGTAGTGAAGCAATCGAATGCAAAATAAAACATATTTGGCCTATAAGCCCTATATGACTGTAAACCTGCAACATATAGTTATTGAAATTATTTAAATGAAATGCCCTGCTGTAGGTTGTCTGGGTCCAGACCTTTGAACCCGCCCACGCCGAGTTGACTGATGGTCTGGCCTCGTGAAAAAGCAATTATCCAATAAGCCCACGGAAATCAGATAGAATGGAGGCAATGTCGGACTGAAGATGGAAATGGAGGTTAACGAGTTGACAAGTCTGTCTGATGTCAGGCTACCATGTAGGCCTACAATTTATAAAAAGCCCAAGTTAGTGGCTAATCCCACTCAACTCTGCATAGGCCTCAGATTGTAGTTATAATCGTGTGCGTTAGGGAATAACGTTTGTTTGGGAATAAAAGCTCTGAAATACTACGAAGGCGGACTGTCTCGATATGCTCTAAAACCATACAGACAGGTCAAGTCAATGGTAGTGAAGAGCCTTGGCTGTTCTTTTCCTGGACCAACCCTTAGCCGATGTCGACGGCTTTCCCTTGTCAACAACACATCCACATATATTATCGTTCAACAACACGGTGTTTATACCAGGCGTATGCTACTACTGACAGCACGTAGGCCTATGCAAAACAGTTCTCACTAACACTGACAAACTGAAACTAACTTGATCTGAAACTCACTACGTTTGGGTCAAATCCCCATCGGTTCGTTGGCTTCGCTAAACGTCTCGGGACGTCTGTCTGTTTGCCGAAGGTGGTGTCAACGCTCAGTCACGCCTACACGGTCAGCACCACCCAAATGAATCCCTGGAGCTCGATCTATCCCGTAAATACTTACTTTGTCCGGTTTAGGTAGAATCGCACCAGACGCTGACGATACGACAGTTCGACATGGAACCGCCTGAGATAACTTTGATGTTTGGGAGCATTTAGCGCGGCCCAGTAATCCGATATGTCTTTTGGCAAGTTGCCGTGAGAGCCGCAGTACCGCCGTCGCCATTTTCCCCGTCTGTATAGGGGCGGGGCGAAGCACGTAAACGTATATCTCGGCTTTTAGGGCGGTGCTTGACCTTGGGAAATAATAAATAAATAGAACGTAGGTAGCGAAGATAATGTCGACGTCATAGTTCTATATTGTCATTCGTTTATTTATACATTATACGAGTCCGTGCATCGTTCATAACGGCGTTGAGGTCGATGACGTCGCCTGCCAATCACACGAGCGAGCAGCGCGCGAGAGAGCCGCAGCACTTCCTCCCGGCGGAGAACGCGATGACGCGCACCGAGAGGGAGGAAGTCGCGAGAGAAGAGAGGACGTTGGACAAACTTTACTTCTAGCTGAATGGCTAGAAATACAATTAAATACTATGATAATCATGTCACAGACAACTGACGATTCGTCATTAATTGAATAAAAAGTCTAGCAGCTGGCGTACAAAACACTATTCCGCATTTTGCCACCGCTTTCTCCATTGCGACCCGTTCTAGTTCAGACGAAGAGGAAGGCAGCAGTCCAGTGGTTTCGAAATAGCGTTGCCTTAAACCCTCGCTCGGCCAACGTGGTTGCCTTCACGTTATTTAGTCAGAGACAACTTTTTTGTAGTAGAATAAACAGTAAACTATTACTGTACATAGCAAGCGTGTTTGAACATAACTTGGGGAGTCCTCTGGAAAAAGTTACCCGTGGTGGTGTGCGAGCCATCACCGAGGCCTACGGTGAGGGCTGCATGTGTGAGGACCGTCGGCGTGGAGCTACTCGATATTCAACACCGATACGAAAATGTCGGCCCAGGCACAAATGCGAGCGATGTTGGACCAGCTGATGGGGACGGGGAGAGACGGTGAGTTCTGATTGACGATACAATTGTTGCAAGTGTATGTAGCTAGTAGCGGGATGTGCCTGTTAGCTTCCAAGCTAACGTCTGCCAGATGCTGCAATTGAGTCACGCTTTGCGATTGTAGCGTTAGCTTCCCTATTGGCACGGTAGCCTGACTGTGGGCTACCTGTTGTGTTTGGGTAGACCTGAAGTTCATCTGTCTCCGAGATGTTTAACTAATGCAATGGCTATTATTGTTCTGTTGTATCGATGAGCGTTATAGTTAGATCATCTATTAAGATTGATGTGCGTTGATCGGGTCTCGGCACCAATAGACATTTTTACTCAATCCGAACTGGGAAATTCCTGTGTTGTTGAACAAGTTATTCAATTTAAATTCGGATCTTAATATTCTCACAAGCTCAGAGGACGGCGACGCCTTACTTGGCGTCCATGTTCAATAGTATTCGGTGTCTTTCAGTTTTAACTTGTTGTCTTTTTGTAGGAGACTCCATGCGGCAGAGAATCAAGTTTACAGATGAGAGGGTCTGCAAGAGTCACCTTCTGGATTCATGTCCTCACGACATTCTGTCAGGCACTGTGAGTATGACTTACTGAGCCCAGTGTTACACGTGTGTAAAAACTACTTGTATGTCAAAATGTATTCTCTATATAGCACACTGTCAATATATATGAGTCCTGAGAGTTTTGTTGAAAGAAATGGCAGTTTAAGGTATAGTATCAGACTAATACTAGATGTTTCATTTTACTTGGATGTCTAAACCTTATTTTAATAGTTGTAATGGCTTGTATTGTTGTTATTCGTTTTGACAAAACAGGGAATCACAAGTCAATATCGATATTTCATGATTATACAGTGGCACTCAAATGTAATTGTTTTCAATGTTTAATTGTTTCCTGGTCTTACTAACCTCTGGTAATTGCGCTAATACATTGCAAATACATTGGCCTTATATACACTCTCAGCTATGTGACTTTTTAGTTGGCTTTTGTAAGGGATCATAATATGATGAGCTAGTTATAGTCCTGCATTGATGTGACTTTGTCCTCAGAGGATGGACCTGGGTGAGTGTGTGAAGGTCCATGACCTTGCCCTCCGTGCTGACTATGAGATCGCCTCCAAGCAGCAAGAGTACTTCTTTGAGCTGGATGTAAGTGTTTCTGCTGTCATCAAACACATGTTTAGAGAGTTAGATTTGCTGTTACTTAAACCATGTCCACAATATGCCAGATGGATATAAAAACACCTTATATTTCTCAATGTTTGTCTTCTGTTCACACTAAGCAAGTGTTTTCCACCAGAGTATGGCCTCTAAATAGGATAAATCCGAAAATGGTAGTCTCACATTTCAGTGTGGGCTGGCAAAACGTATACATTTCTGAGAACAATGACGTATACTTGTCAGATGAGATGGTATGCGTTTTTACCATTTCACTATGGAAGTTTCAAAAACACTGGTAAATGTATCTGGCATAATGTGGTAGAGGTAACTAACAACTAAAATATATTGATAATGTACCTGAAAGCATAATTCCAGTTTGGTAGAGGTTTGGGTTGTGTAGTTACCTTGCCATGATTTAACTCCAAATATTGGCGAGATATCTTCAATAGTTGCACCATAGATTCAAACTTGATAATCCAAAATAGTTTTTGAAGGCAGAGCGGGTCGATCGCGTGACATTCCCAAAAATATATATATAATATATATATATACTCATGTATCTTTCCGCGAGACATCGCCGCGACGCAACGCGTCAAAACTCTCCGTATGTAAATGCAAATCGTCATCCGTCTCCAATGCAAGCAGCTCTATCTACGTTGGGCACCACTGAAGTCGATCTCTTCA
>OMNO01021198.1:0-15026 GCA_900303215.1 Trachyrincus scabrus | reverse complement strand
GGAGTCATCCAATTCGTCCGCAAAGATTATGGGGACCCCCTTCTTAATGAACGTAGCCTGTTCCTCGATGGTCATCTTGCCCCTGCGCTTTTTGCGGTAACACACCATGGCGATGACCCCCGCGATCAGCAGCAGGGCTGCCACCACCACCGCGGGGATGACGGTGTGCAGATAGACGTCGTCGCTGCTCCTCCGACCCGTGCCCGATGAAGCTGTGGCTGTTGGAGGGACGAACGCTGGCACCTCACCCGGAGGCACAAACGTGTAGCTCTGACATTTATTAGTGCCGCGAATTGAGATGTTAATGGGCTTGAACTCGGGCTCCATGGCTTTAATGAAAGGCAGTTTAGGCTTGCCATGGGGATCAGAGATCCTGTTGCTCAGAACAGTAATCTGGTCCTTTGGACAAGGACTTTGCTGGAGACTGTTATTTGTCCATTCCACCACAATAGACCCCTTGGTGATGCTTCTCAGCGTCACTGTGCTGCTATTGCGGTCACCAAGAGCATAAGCCAATTTTTTTGTCAGAAGAATCTTCTTCTGCACATCATCATTTAACGTTTTCGGATCGCCGTGGAAACGGGCAGAAAACACTACGGAGGGTTTGTCATTCGCTGACCAACGATTGACATGAACCTCGAATGCATCCATGATGCTCTCGCCACCCTTATCAGTAGCTAGCATGAAGTACTCGTGTGTGCCCTCGTGCTGAACCTCTGGAAGGCCGTACAACAGCTGGATGGTTCTGTTGAACTGGATCCAAGAGGTTTCAGTGACCGCTTCATTGGGGGTCTTCTTCAAATTCAGACGCAGTTTATCAGTGGTGCCGTCTTCTGGATCGTAGAATGTATCAGGAGGAATCTTGATCTCAAAGTAGGTTCCAACCCATACATTCACCTCATCGATGGGGTTGCGAATCATCGGTGTTTTATTTGATTCTGGAACAGGAGTAGTGCGTCTGGGGGGCTTAGCTATTGTGGTTTTAGGCTCTCTGGGGGCTGGGGTGGAGGATTTAGGTTTCTTGGGTTTCTTGGTGGCGGCAGGTTTAGGCTTTTTGGTGGTACTTGGTGGGGTTGGTAGTGCAGTGGCTTCGACAATTGTAGGTCTGGTCATGGTAGGCTGGATGGGCATGGTGCTGGTGGTTCCTATTACTCTAGTGGGTTGAGGAGGGCCTAGGACAGGTGTATGGGCTATCTGATCTCTGAGCCTATTAGTTGGCTTTACTGGAAGAGGCAAGGGGCCACGGACAGGGGGCGCCGAGATCTCTGTTGCCGGGGCAATGGAAGGAGAGGTAGGGGTGGGAACAACACGAACAGGGGGCTCAGGTTGAGTGGTAGGGGGAAGCAAGGAGGGTAGTGGGGTGGGTGTGTTGTGCAACTGCCTTCTGACACGTCTCACGCCGTGGGGCTTTTTGTTGACAATGTGCCAGCCGACGACTGGATATCCTAGCTTGGCTGACATGCTTCCATCCTTGGCTGGAGATTGGACACTGCTGATATTAGGGATACTGCTCTGGTCAAGTGCACAACCAAGTTTCCATGACAACAAGGCCCCATTCTCCACCACCTTCTTAGCATTTCCAGGTCCGGCCATGAAAGCGGACATGTCAAAAAGGCGGTTGTTCACAACAGGGACGGCCCACATGTGCTCCAGGGGTACATGAGAAAACTCTCTCATAATGTCCATCAACGCGACCCTCTCTTCAGCGGCCATCTTGGTCAGATCGGCGTCTAGGATGACGGTGAGGACAGTGACAGGCTCCTCTGCCCCACAGGTGAAGGGCTGCAGGCCGCTGATATCAGACTGGAGCGCAAGCAGCGCTGGTTCGGCATCTACCCGCTCTTCGGGGAATACCTCGATAGAAAAGACAGCGCTGGGGGCCACCTGGCTGGGAACCGTGGCATTCAGCTCTCCTCCAGTGACTGCAATGTGATGCACACCTTTGTCTTGCTCCAGAGCCATACCAAACAGGACGCAGCGCTCCGTGTCCCAGTGTAGCCAGGACGCTAAGGTCTCTTTCCCCACGGCAGTAAGCTGCAGGAGATAAAGCAGAGCACAGGCATATGGTAGTTGATGCTGATTTTGCAATTGGTACCACTTAGGCTATTTGGGGAAGGGCTATTTGGAAGGGCTGTGAACTTTAAAACATCTACAATGCACTGCTTTTTTCTTGAAATTCTTGCTAAAAAATAAGTCTATTGCAATCACTACACCAGTGAAGTCACAATTTTAGTGAAAATTTTATCTGCAGAATTTTGTATATTTTATTTTAGATTATTGTATTTTATTGTTAGAAATGTATTGTCAAATGTATTCTTGTCTACTGATGTATTCTGCACTTGACTACAGTACATTTAACATTTTATAAAATGTTTAAAGAACAAATGAGGCGTTTCTGAAGCAGCAGCAAAGGTCACTGTGAATAGCCACTTACAAAACATTGTTTTGGGTTACTGTTCGGAATATAATCTATACACACAGCTAGAAGCCACTTCACTTTGGATATACTGCAATAATTGGTAGAGTTGTGATTTGTGACACAGTGTTTGCTTAACACTGGAAACCGTTGCCCATATGGAAGACAAACGAGAAGAAAGAAGAGGAAGTGCTGGTTATACTAACTTTTGTGTTGTGAGAAGTTTTGACAAATTGAGGATCATAGTTATCATTTAGCACAAGAGGAATCAAGGGAGCGTGAATCCTCATTGTATTTCTGATACACACACTAATATTTCTTATTTAAAATTTTGTGTGCATTGAAAAATATTTTTGTGGAGTCATTTATAAATAAAGATGACAAACAACAATATTGAATTGTACTACTTTTTTAAGTGTTTCTGTGTATACCACCTGGTGCATGTTACTTACATGGATATTACAGCTTCCATTCGCAGGCCTTGGTGGAACCCTCATCTGAAACACCTGGCCTATGACCGCTGAGGAGTCATGGATGCCAATGTGCAGCCCCTCGGTCACTGCCGCAGATTCTTGGATGGGTGGAGGCTGTGCCTTGGCAACTGCAGACAAAGTGGCCTGAAACTCAGACAGTGCAAAGGACTGCATGGACGCCTCCAGCTCCACGGACATCATTTCAACCACGGTGTCCTGCTGCCCCCCTGGCAGTGTGCCCTGGGCGAGGGCCACTAGAAGGCCCATTATCAGAGGGATAGTCCTGCCTGGAGGAAGCTTGCTCCTCCTGGAAATCCCACAGCTCAGGTCCTTGCGTCTGTAGTGCATAGTTATGGGTAGTCCTGCTCTCCACCAGATGTCCGAGAACAACTGGAGAGGCAACATGCACTGACGGGATGCGGGATGTGGGTCAGGTCCTCTGTAACCGGGCTCAGCTCAGAAACACAGCCTTTGTGTTCTTCTGTTCTCCGTTTTGATCCATGAAGAGGGTTTCACGGCAGGTCGATAGGTTGTCATGCGTCAGCTGTAGGATGAAGGAAAGCATCAAAATGAGATTCATCTTGAACTGCAATTACCTAAAACAGAAAACCATGATATATGGGCAAAGCTACTTTACATTATGCAGCTTATCATAATGTAAATATTGTGTTCACCCATTTAAAATGATTGCTGAGTATTGTGATATGAGCAAAGGCTCTCTAAGTGATACTTATTGGACTAGTTAGATTAGCGATAGCTGAGTAAAACAATCAATGCCTGTATTTGCTAATAAACGCATCACTGAGAAGATAACAAAATGCTTATAATAATAAGCTAATGATAGCTAATAATAATACAAGCTATTGATAAACAGCCTAATGCTAAAGAGACATTAGGTAGGCATAGGCTATATGGTTTACCCAAATGAATGACACAATGAACTACTTATTCAACTAGGTTGACTTCATGGAGCCAAGAGCTACTTAAGTCTACAACCACTGCTTCAAATCCACAGCCCTTTTGATGACAACTTGCCACATCACAGCTGCTAAAAAGTTGGAGCATTGACAAAATATACCAAAACTAGTCAATCACTCAGAAATAACCAACATCTCAGGTTTTTTACTTCGTGTTAGAGGAGACAGGCAGATTCCCCAGTCATTTCCCTTCCAAATTGAAGGGTCGCAGTGTATGACTCTCGTGAGATGGCCACGAGCGTCAAAGGTCATTTGTCTTGGTTGTGAGTTTTAATTAGGTGCCCTGAGGGTGCGAATTAGGAGTCTTAATTGTGCTGACCCAGCCAACCCCAATCCTGTAGCACTGAGAGACAGGCAGAGCAAGGGCCGCAAATCGCCTGGAATTCTAATGCCTATGCTATGACGTCAACCCAAAAGAATAATAACTTCCAATCCAGTTCCTTATATGCCATCTACTTTCCCTGAAAGGAGGAACCAAGGACATTTACAAGCTTCACATGAAGCTTTGTTTGTCGCCTTCCCTTAACCTCATGGAAACCTCATACAAAATGTTGGGCAAATGTGAACTACTATCAGGCAGACGTAAGGGTTCTTAGAACTACTGTAGTATTTTTGATTCAAAAATTTTTGATCCAAAAAAACGAAACATTCCTATCATGTTATAAGCTTGTCTAAATTGCCATGTTGTGGCCTAATGTTTGTTTTTCCCTGACAAAAGGTTAACCAGAATAAAAAGGTTATTCAATAAATGACACAGCATAGACAATTTACGTCTACTCTTCGATGCCGTGTGACTTTTCCATGAAGTGGAGCACCTTAGCCAAGTAGCCTGTATGCCATAGATAAAGAGCAAACAGTAAATCTGTACGATTGCCGATAAGGTATCAGTAATTGCACTGATTTACTAACCGAAATAAGATCTCTTCATCACCCAGGCATACTCCTCCAACTGCTTTTATCTCTTAGTGCTTTTGTGTCACCCAGTAAATAATAATGAATGAGAAATGGGACCTACATTCTGTCAAAATCCACAGTGCCCTGCCATATCCCTATACAGTAAATGTTTGGTGGTACATAAAAGGTAGTGGACTGTGTACGAAATGTGTTGTGAATTAAGCAAATGGACACTCTTGCTTCACTTTTACGATGTGTGCACTAGCTGCCATCACACTCTGCCTTTCCAGGATGTTCATGCACATCATGGATCCAACAGTGCTCTGGCAATTGGTCTGTCTAAGGGGAACTCCACCAGCGGTACATCAAACCTTTGTAATCATCTTTATAGAGTGCTTCGCCCCCTTACATGCAATTCATGTAAGATACCGTTGTTTGATACCGTTTATAGAAACCCACTGAATGTGCAGCTTAACCGAAAATGAGGACTTTAATCTAAACATTCTGTGGGCAGCTGTCTTAGCGGACCTCTATATACACAACCCTCTTCTGACTCAGATGATTCTGAATGACAACCACTATACAATCACATTTCTAAAGTAGTCTCTTTGATACACATGGCCAAGCAAGCACACTGAAAGGGCTGCAGCGATGTTGCTATGCTAGGTGAATATGTAGAGAACAACGTGACAAAACCAAACCACTCACCATTAACATGTTGTATTTGAATATAGAACACAAACCTTTAATACAGAGCTACATTTGCCACATATGTTGAATTTAGTTCAGAAAAAAGGCAACCCCTGTGTGACACAAGTGAATAAAAACCAAAATGAATAAATAGGCTAGCGTGAGGGAGATTTTGTCATGTTTACATGTCAGCATAAGCCAATCATTTCCAAGAACATGTTCCAAACAGGCACACAATCAAAACAAAGCACTTGAAGCAATTTAGAGCCAAACCAGGTTAAGAAAAACTTGAGATTAAAGAAATATTAGAGAAAGTGAAAATTATATTTCAAGAAGGCATATGTCAAACAAGGGGAATTGAAATTGAACCAGGACCTGTGACAAACAAGTTATCTCATATACAGTAACATCATCATCCAGGAAGGCAAAACAAGATCAGGACTAGAACTACATTTCCTGCACTGACCCCATCAATAAGCTATGATCGGAAAGGTTACCGATACTGTAGAGTGCATGATGATGTTATATGAGATAACTTGGGAAGGATTTTCTTGTTTGTCACGTCTTGTTTTGAAATAATTTAGAAATGAGTCATTCGACTAGCTTTACAGCCGTTTTTACAGCACGGTTACAGAAACAAAGTAGGCATTTGGTTCATGTGTACCTATGTAGGACTACAACGTAAAACCTTGGGCCGTTTTAGCCGTTTTAGCTTTGATCATTAACTGCATATGGTAAACTGTTCCACAAAAAACACATCAAGGGTCCTTTTCCAGCCGGTGTGTCCTCATCAAAGCCCCGTTCTGAGACACTGTACGGTCCGTTCTGAATTGATCCACTTCGTAGCAATACTTTCTGTGGTTCAACAGTACGAAAAGATCAGGGGCTCAAATTCACACTGGCATTGAGGGGGCAATCGAAACGACGTACCTCATCCAGTAGCCTCTGGATACCGCATGAGCTGAATAACAAATATTTCCACAAGACAAGCATGCAACCGGAGGGTTCCCCATCACCAGCCGATATCTCGATAGATAACTGGCGATCACTCGCCACGCCAAGCCCACGTTATGTTGCATAGGATGACCCGAGGTTTACAGATGGGTGTATTCAAACAACCAGTAGGCCTATATATATATTTTTATATATATATACCGGCGTCGCTGCCACAGTCAAATTGTGTCGACATTTCAAATAAAGCATCTTAATGATGAAACTGCAATACTGCCTGATTTCAGTTCGCTGGCTTAGAGATAACTATTTTCCACGGGCCTCGATTCTTCCGCTGTCTCTGTTGCTATGCTGAGGCCTCGCTGGTTAACATGTCATCGATCACTTAAAACAATACGCCGTTAAGTAATAAAACAACCCCTCGATGTTAGACGTGTTTAAAACACTAAATCCCACGTTGTTATTTAAGAGATTTCCTTCCAGGAGGGGGGGGGAGGGAGGTGAAAGCGAGGGAGACCGAGGAGCTGTGGTGCGTCTCTAGAAGATGCACCTGTTCTATTATCATCGGCTAGCGGACTGCACATACATACACCACCACTGCCTTCAGCAACACGGGGCTCTCCGTCCACAGATCAACCACCGAGGGATTGGATTTGTTGAACAGCCGTACCTGGAATAATAACAAACTGGGGGGGGCGATGACACGTAACACAATGTTTGCTTTGGCGTTGATCGCTGCTACCCTGTCTGTGTATGGAGATAACTAGCTAACGCAATGAGAGCGGCTATCGATGAAAATGACTGGTGACCTGCCAAGTGGCGTGAATTAAAACAACTGAAATGAAGTTAGTGAACAACACGAATGTAACAAAGAGGGGGCAGCGTTATCCAATTTTGACATTATGCTAGTGAAAGTAAAACAAATCGCGACACAAAACAAACGGAAAAACTGACCTTGCTAGCTAGCTAGCGTTAGCCAACTCGCCCCGTAATGCCTCCTCTTCTCTCTCGGGTGAAAGCTGCGGCGAATATCGCTAAATCCCCCCTTAAACACGCATTCTTCTGGTCACAGCCGACCGAGTCCAGTGCGGTAACACGTCAGGTTGTCAATGACAGTAATTGAACGGCGTGTCTCTTCTTTCTACCGAGCGAAATTATAGGTATAGTTGTGACTGTTGTGTATTGTAATTACTCCCAATAGCTTGCTCCGCACTGCCTCCGTCTGCCGTCCTCCTTCCTCGCGCGTCTACAGGTTGAGGCTTATCTTGAGAATGAGCTCTGACTCCGCCCCTCGCTGGGACTCCGCCCCCTCGCTGGGAACATGCAGGTGAAAGACACACATTGATACAACTTAACATGTGGGGAGGAGAAGACATATAGCCTACCTACCTGTACTGGACATAATACTGTTTTCATTTGACCCACTCACTGTTTTATAATGTGATATTAACACCCATATTTATTTACATGGTGCTTGCTTACATGTATGTTATACTTATATTTATGCTGTTATTAAGTAGGCCTACATGTTATTCTCATCTGTATGTATGTGTGTATGTTATTTGAGTTTAGGATAATTCACAACTATTTTTAACAACCACATATTTCATATTCATTATTATGTTGTGTTTATCTACATGTGTGCCTCCCATAGACAGCAGAACTCCACAGCACCTACTCTGCACCAGCTGCATTCCGTCCACGATTCATATTGGGTTCGGACCGAATATGATCTTGGTAAAGATAAGACAACTGCCCAGTGTGGTTATTACATGACGTGCACACATGGCTAAACTTAGTGGATGTTCACACTTGGTATATAAAATGTCTCAGGTGACATTCCCAACTGGACAGCTAAAAATACAAATGTGCCATCATGACACATTCATATTGCATTGAAATGTCATTATAATAAAAACATTCAGAGTTGAATATGACCGCATCAGTCACTGCAGTTTAATGTTTATATATTTATTATTGACTTGTCAGGAAGCACTTTGATAATTCGCACTCAACTCTTAATATATTTAAAATACTGACTGTCCCCCATTTTAAAAGATAATTAGCTTACAGCAATTACATATCACATGCCCCCTTGCTTTCCATTACAGCACTCATAATAATCCTAAAGAATATTGGATTTTAATGTACTAGTGTGCTTTAGTGTGCTAAAAAATATATAATATTTATGTTTACTGCAGAACACATTTGCACAAGGAAAAATACTTGCAAGGAATGACCATGTTGTTTTACCAGTAGTTAGTTGAATTGTGTTGCATTGATATGGTTTTAAACAGGGCATAGGCACACATTTGAATGGGTGAAGTACAGCTAAGACAGAGAAACACATTTCCCGGAACAATAGTTATGACTGCAAAACACTTCAACTGACAGACATCACAAAGCAAAAACAACCTTGAAAAATATCAGTCATTTTTTGTTTACTCCTATTCAGTCCAATATCATAATGATATTGATGTTATTGATATTGTTGTCATTGCATAGACCAGGCATAGCTCGGTCCCTCAATGGAATTCCTGACTCTTCTTCCTCCCAGGAAGACATGTCTTTATATACACTGTATCTCAGTGCCTTTAGTGAGAATAACAAAGATTCCTGGTCTACAAAATATCGCAGAACAAAACGAGCCCAACCAGGTGACTGAATTAGAAAACATGATTTGAGAAATATGGGTTAAAACTTTAATCATCATGTTGGCGGTCCATGTTGTTCATTAAACCTCAAGTAAGTCTTTGAAAATGTACTTTGTCTGTCTGTGTTCTCTCTGGCGGGTATTGCTCAGTATTGCAGCTTATTACAGCTTGTTTCTTTGTCAACACCGTTGCACACATAAAAATACCTTCAGGTCTAGTGGATCCTGGTACTCCCTCACGCAAGGGGCTTCCATTTGGTTTCACACATCTATCAGACTTCTGATGTGAGCACAGTGAGTGAAACAGGGAACGGATTAGGAATCAGCTGACTCCCCACATTTTCTTCCAAGTGACTTATTGGAAGGGTTAGGTGGAGTGGAACTCCCATACACAACATTGAACTGTTGTGTATGGGAGGAAGGGTGACTGGGGCAGTGCAGGGGGCTGAGGGGAAGCAGGGGGTCAACAGAGCTAACCTGGCACATCCCAACAGACAAGACTTCTCAGTTTGAATCAATTAACCTTTCCGCCTTGCATGTTGATGTAGAGCAATCTCTTGTTCCACTCTTCAAAATGTTCTCCCTTTTTCTCTACTAAAACTAAGCCTAAACACCATCGTTATGCTGTTGCCTGTTACGTTGATCAAATATTGAACAGGAAGAAGCTATCATAGCCACAGAAACCTAGAGAATGCTGTACGTTTTTGTGTTATTCTTTCTCAAGCTCAGCACAGTAATGAGTTTCCAAGGAAACCATTAATTTTGTATGTTTACACCGGGATAGATTGATTAAAAGCTCACGTCGGCGTTAAACACAAACTCTTTATGTGGGCAAATTCAACGTTTACTGAATTGCACATTCACTGTGTCACATTTGCATATATCTCTATGTAAATTGACCCCGTCCAGGTTCTGCAGAGGCAAGTTAGCTGATAATTTTACAAATTACACTGCACAATTAATCCACCATCAGAGACCCCCGAAGGTAATTATGAGGACGTGGTCATTAGCAGCCATGTACATAAGAGCGTTAGCCACGAAGGCTTCTTCGTTACAGGGTAAACACAGTGCTCTCTAGGAGATCTGTACATTTCCAATCATGATAAATGAAAGTCTGGAGAAAAAGCCCCCTAATGGCCTCTGTGACTAGGGCAATCATTTTTGTTATCAGAGACAAACGAGCCTAATGACTGTCGGATAAATCAAGAGGACATCCGCCAATGCGGAGATCAGCTGAGGCTATGACCACTAGACGACCTCAGTGAAAAATACAAAGTGCGTGTGTACGTTGGTGTGTAGTGATGTGCCACATGTTACCAAACATGGATATTATATTTAGGGGATAAATCATTTCCTTGTGGAGGTTAGACACTTACATAAGGATAATTGTCAGGCCATTTCCACTTTTATAATAAAGATTTTACAATAATCATTCCACATCATATTCTGTATCTATATGTCACGTAACAATCAAGATATATCTATGGCTAATCTAGAAAAATTAGCTTGAACTGTACTCTAAACTTGTGTATATTGAATAGAATATCTAAAGAAAAGAAAATACAGCAACCAACCATAAAGGAAAGCCTATACAGCTGTGATGTGTCCTGTACTCCATGTCCTTTTTCCATAACTTTCTTGACATGCTCATTTACTTGGCTCCCGCCTGTGCCCTACATAACCAGAATTGTCACTCTTTTCTGGTGTTTTTCTCTCTGGTTGGGAGAATCATTAACCACGTGTATGCTATTCTTATTCCCAGCTTGGATGTTTATTAACTAACAACTAACATGAGTGGACGTTCTTGACTTTGCTCCAGTGTGTGTGTGTGTGTGTGTGTGTGTGTGTGTGTGCAGGAGCTTGCAACTGTGTGGAACACAAATGGCCGGCGAAGAACCTGTGCTTCAGCTGGATCAACATGGTAAAAGAATACAGTCCAATGCTGGGTCCCAGGTGTGCACTTAACACTACCTATCAATTTTAGCCCAGGGTGAGCAAGGCTACAGGCCGGATCACATCATGAGTCAGGGCTTCAGGATGCGT
Organism: Trachyrincus scabrus; assembly: GCA_900303215.1. Lineage (NCBI taxonomy): Eukaryota > Metazoa > Chordata > Actinopteri > Gadiformes > Macrouridae > Trachyrincus > Trachyrincus scabrus. The sequence goes on along the minus strand of OMNO01021198.1, from coordinate 3,929 downwards.
TTCAGCCTGGCTGATTACCTGGCCGGTCACACCGGGGCCGACGGAGATGAAATGACTCACTTACTGTGGGAAACGCAGCCATGAATGTGTTCAGGTGCTACGTGGGTGGGGGTGAGAACTGAATCTAGACATCAGAGTGTGCCGTCCATTATCCCATGTGACAATCATGTCTGCGGTTGGAAAGCGAAAACAAAAAGAAGCGAAGAAGAGAAGCGGCGCTCAAGCGGAGTAGGGCGTCGTCACGGGCTCTGAGGGGGACGGCCATTATGCTGCTTCTTACATCGAGCGGCTGCTCCAAGTTCTGTTTGTTGGGAGTCTCTCACATGCATGGCAGCTTTCCATGACACAGTGGAGCCTGCAGAGCAGAAAACAAGGTGACCATGCCAAAACCCTGTTATTCAAATCCGTCAGCGCCGTCTCATTTAACAGATAAGAGGCAAACCAACAGGGTGGGCAGAAGACAGCCCTAGAGGGACAAAGGACCCTCTTGTCACTTCCCTACCATTCTCTGCATTCCTGGAATATGTATAGACGTGTGCAAACTAGCCTAGAGGCTCTTTCTTTATTCCTGGCACAGACATGGTGGAACATAATGCATGAGCACAATACATTTTGCATTATTTTGCAGCCTTTGTAGATTTCTTGTCACAAAACATCTGGTTGGTTTCAAAAATGTGTCTTGCTGTCGGTGACTGTGTCAGATGTAAACGGAGATGTTTCTTTTTTTTTTGTCCTCATATTTTAGAATGACTTTCAAGCGATGTGAACGTGACGATGGTGTGAAATGAAATGCACGTCTTTTCTTAAATATGAATAAAGTGGTTTGAAGGTCACCAGTTGTGAACGCATACAACACCATGAAGATCCAACTTTCCTATTCCAACCCTGCAAATATACCTTGGGAATGCACACAGTGCTCATAACATGTGCTTTTAAAAGGCGTGCCGTTGGTTGAGATCAAAAGCTGCCAGAGGTAGTTATAATAGCTGACATGTGATACGCAAGCCCAGTCTTTGAAGTCAACACAGACAACCATGTGGTCACGCATGAAAATCTGAGGGGGAAACCATCACTGTTACATTTCTACAACATGCTACATGACTGCATATGTGCAGCACCTATATGGGTCGCGTGCAACCCATATTAAAAAAAGCTGAACGGCAGTATTTCCCAACATGCTCCACCGTGGTGGTGTGATCGTGTTCCTACCCGTGGGGCGTTTTCAACCACAATACAAGAAACTTGCCGTCCCACCATTGCCAACACTGCATATCTGTGCACCTGTGGATGATACCGTATCCAGTCATCAGTTCTAGACGGTCTCCTGCACATAGCCTACAGGGACATTTCTTCTCACATCTGGTATGACCTCATCCCCCAACATTAATAGATGTCGGATCAAGGCAACTTTGGCCCCGGGGCCCTACTGCGGTCCTGTCAATGAGAAAGGAAGACACAACCTTATAAACATTTCACAATGGCAGGATGATACTGAAGATACATTTTTCTGAGCACTTCTATGCTCCCTTTTCATTGGTTCCCTCAAAACCCACTCCCTCACACCGCTTCTTGATTGAAACCTGGTTTATCTGTGTCTGTGGGGCGGAACTTATTAAGTAACAAAAGGTGACGATAGAGATTTGTATAGACCACGGTTGTATAACAGGGAGGGGGCTTTATCGGCTGTGTTATTGGTTGCTACTTCTTCCAGTGAAGAAAGGACTTTAAAGACTTTAAAGACACCCAAGCAACAATGTTGGATTTTCACGAGTTAACTTCTCCTGTGATGTCCTTGTGGAGGATGCCTGACTCATTTCAACACGTTCTCACACACGCGTGTTCAACTCCTGCTACTTTAGAGGTCACACACGTCACAGATCTATTGGAAGCTTTTCGAAGGACGAGGTATTTGCCGAGATGAGATAGGCCTACGGGTGTGAAAGCGTGAGATAAATAAATCAACATGGTTCAACCTGCACTCAAAATATGATGGATGACTTTGTGTTCACATTCATATGAATGTGAAGAAAGAAATGTGTTTGTTGTGCAACGGCATGGCATATCCGTTGATCTTCAGAAGCAAGATGTGTTTAGTATCAGTGTTCCAGGGCCGTTAGCTGCAATATATCTTTCTCATTTCAGTCGTCTATACATTCTCTTATGGGTGGCTTATGTCTTGAAGAGATCACGGTAAAGTCAAAGAAAGTCTCCATGAGCATATTGACAAAGGTAATTGTCTTTACCCGTCCACCCCTCCTTTCCCCGCTAGCCTACTTCCTCAAACATCCTTTCTAAGAACTGAAGGTAAAGGAGGAGGCGTGCCGGCGCTTGTTTTCCCGTGAAATAGAGAGACACATTCCATGGCTGCGTAATTGTTGTGGTTGCCCTGGTGTCATCTCTTGTTGGTTTAGTGCCATTTAGTGTGAAAGGTATTTGTTAGGCTCGAATTCACACCGGCGAGTTGGGGAACAAAGCAAGTGGGCGTCGCCTGTGCAACAGGGCTCAATTTTCCTTTGAGCATAGCTATATTATGTGGGATATAAATGAATAGGGATATCTAAGTAGAATACACTTGACCATAACCCATTATAAACATGCAAATCATTATTTATACTTAGCAGCAATGTCGATAATTTCTGAAATAGCCCAGATAGGCTACAGAGCTAGATCTGTATATGCCTAGGTTATGTATACAACCTAAAAACAAGTTAAAAACAACAAAAGTGATTGACAGTGAAAAAGATGAAAAAGTTGCACGATGCAGGTTTGGTAATGAGAATTAGTTTGACCCATACGGCTCTGGTGCCAGCCTAATAACGTTTCTTTTCTAACAAAACGCATCACTGCGTAGTGATCATATAGCGCCTCCTACTGTACGAAAAAAAGAACTTAATTCGCAAGTCGACGATAGGCATGATCATGGTGGCGCAATGTTAAAAAGAATAACATAAAATCATAGGCCTAATTGATTTCTACGGTTGTTCAAACAGTAAAATCAGTACACATTACGAATAACAGCCTCCATTTCACACTATTTAAATGTAGCCTAATAGATTGGCGATAGCCTACTCAATAAGCATAGGCTATAGCCTATTAGTTGTATTTGGGTTGTTTTTTTAATATAACATATAACAATATAGTAATTATTTAAGATAATAGAATAGAATGCGGCGTATGACTATGTTTGCAGTGTCAAGTTCATTACACTAGATGGCGCTGTACGAGAGAACATTTAAAAACACTGACAATCTCGTAAAAGGCAGTGGATGATAATTTTACTCTTTACTCCTGATTATTCCATCAACCTTGATAATGCCAGGTAACTCTTTCATTATTCAAATCTGGTAAAAGGTAAAAAATTAAACACATTACATGATACCTCTATAACATATATTTAGAAAGAATTGTCCTTGAATTACATTGTAAAACCAGAATAATTATGTTGTAAAAAATTGCTAATTTGTTTCAACAACGAATGCGTGTTTTATGTAATCACAAGACATCATAAAAGCATAGGCAAATTAGGCCTCTATTAGGCCTAATTTTATTATAGTATTACATTACAGTATAGATGCTTAAACCTACATTTCAACCAATTCATTAATTCAATTAAAAAAATACGTTTCCCCCATAAAAGTTACAACAATCCGCAGTAAGGGATTTTTCTAAATAAATGTCATACAATGTATTTCGTCAACGTTATTCCCTGAAGACGCGCAGCAAACCCCCGAATGCGTCAGTTTGGTAGAGCGACGCACAGGAAATCGCGGTGTATCTAAATGGACGGTCCCGGTGCTGGGATAGAAACACGCGAGAGGGACGAAGCGGGGCCGGGATTGAACACAAAAAAAGAAAGGTAATCGTTTAGCAGTTGGCCAGCACTTACACCCAAGGCGCATACGACGCTCTGAGAATTGCCTCGGTTTATT
>OMNO01021197.1:0-10753 GCA_900303215.1 Trachyrincus scabrus | reverse complement strand
CTCTGTCCCCGTGGTGACAGCAGTCACAACCTTCACACCAACCCCACACACACCAACCCCACACACACCAACCCCACACACACACACCCCACACACACCCCCCCCACACACACCACCCACACACACACACACCAACCCCCCACACACACACCCCCCACACACACACACACACACACACACACACACACACACTCTCACACACACACACACACACACACACACACACACACACTCACACACACACACACACACACACATTCAGTCACACATTGTTTTGGAAGAGACAAATAGACTATGATTGTGGACATAAGATCTGTGTCCATGTTATGGTGACTTGACTCATATTATGATTAGGGTACCTGTGGCAAATGAAACTAAGTACACATGACTAGTTTATATAGGTCACGCTGCCTGCCAGGCAAGAAACCAAGTCATTAAGTCGAGGGATTTGTTACACAGCATGGATCTAAGGAAGGCTATAAAATTGCTACAGCAATAAAAAGTTCCCAGAGCTATAGAGAGAGTTTGATTAATGTATAATGGAGAAAAGCAGTAGTCTGGCCAAAATAAGTAACCACGGAAGATGGGCTTTGGTCATACCACTTTTATACAGTTTCAGATCGTCCACAACGTGCTAGGACAACATTTCTCAGGCATTTTATAAATCAGAGTTTCACGGATTGAGTAAACCACCGCTTAGTTGATTCTCTGAATACAATATATACTGTACCGTTTATGAGAACCATAATGGAAGCATCCAGGCCAAAAAGGAAGACATATTTAATATGGTACAATTGGAGCACAGTCAACTGTTATTTCGCAAAAGTGCAAATTCTTGCTGTTTTTATAGCTTTACATAATTCCCTACAAGAAACTTTCCAGTCTAAAACGATATCTTCTCAAAGATTATGGAAGCTTTTAAAATGCCTTTTGACTTTCCAATTCATTTTGTACAAATAACTTAGAATGTTGTATTTTATGTAAGATTAATTATCCTCTTTCAATGAATTATTTATTTATAATGATTGATTATTTAATTATTGAGGTTTTCTTCGATATTTGACCATTCTACTGTGGACAGACTCCTCTCTACAAGTCAGGTACATTGACAATGCTTTCCAAGGTAGAATGCAACTAACTGTAATCTAACAATGTACAAATGTATCTATTCTAGTTGTCTATTTCTTTCTCCAGGTAGTAATAAGCATTAACTAACATTAATTAACAGTTAACTAATGGTGTTCATGTTTACTAAGGTAATGGTGAGCTATGTTTACTATGTTATTAATTTATACATTATTTAATAGGGTTAGGGTAAGGGTTAACCCACTGACCCTTACCCTCACCCTAACCCTATGCTAATGCTATATGATAATGCTTATTACTGCATTAACTAATGCTAATTAATGAATATACCCCTATTGTTAAGTGTTACCAAGTCATGTCATTGGAATCGACCAAACATCAATTGTACACCTGCATTACAGGCAGCGTACCTAGTGTCTAACAGCTGCTGGTAACAGGTGCTACAATGTGAAGATCCCAAGAGGATGATGAGCTGCATACTAATGCACACCAACTTCTTGGAGGGAGTTATATGAAAAACAAATATAGGAACAAATATAGCTATAAATGCTGCTTCAATCATTTCTTTTTATTTCTTTTTCCCCCCTGGAAGAAAAAGAACGGTCAGTCAAATTCAACAGTAGTTCTTTCTCAAATAAAAGGCAGTTGTAGGTTCATAATGTGTATTGTCTCTCTACCTGAGGGAACATTATTGCATTGCGGGAACCTGGGGGGAGATAAAGCCTCCCAGGTATGACCGACGGGGAATAAATGATCCAGGTGGAGTATCAGAGTATGCTCTGAACCGCAGGCTTCACAGAGCCATGCAAATTAAATATGGAAGCCATTTCCCTACTATTTGTACAATTACCGAATGCTGTTATTTAAAGAAAATACAAATAAAACATAGACTAACACGGAATCCTTGCCCTTACAGTGATATTGTTTATATTTCTTGGCATATTGCTCATACATATCTCCCCAGCAGCCATAATATCATATATCAGAATACTAGATTGAAGAGACTCTAAATAATAAAGAGAAAACAACAACACAGGATCCAATATTTCATGTGTCACTGTATTAGGGTGGGGTGTGAATTCTCACTTATTACAGTTTAAAAAAACAGCATGTGCATGTGGCAAACCGGCCTTGTTGTGAAGATTATCTTTTCATGTTCCAAATCTTTCTATCGACATTGGCTGTATTTCTTGCACCATATGGCGGGGCTTGAAACGCTGGAGAGTCGACTGTCTTTCTCTACAAGGGGCACAAGAGGGGAGCTGGGTATGTGCAACGGTGCCAAAGTATAATGCTGGAAGCCGGAAGCGCTCAGGGATGATTGTGGTGATAGCATGCATCGTTGTTCTTCAGCTTCTGAGATAGGAATCAAACAAACGTCTTGCTCTGTTGATACTGAGCTAGTAGGGACATACAGGGAGACTAGTCTCACACAATTTATTTACAGTTATTTGTAACTGTACATTTAAAAGAAAATTTATTTACAGTTATTTGTAACTGTAAATAAACAGGAAATGCTGTTAGAATTGACTAACCCGAAAATCATTCATACAGAAATAATAATAAATAGCCCAGCTGATAAAGAGAAGATCCGCTGCCTCTCGTGGAGAAAATCGGCCAACAGAATTGACTTTGCACAGTGTGCAATAAGATAATATCATTTAAAAGCTGTTTGAGCTGGCCTGTTATCAGCAAACAGCAACGGGCATACAGACTCAGTCCCTTGGTTGTATGTTGCTGCCATTTTTGTAATTGAGGAAAAACTAAAGGGAAACACAAAGACATCTGATATTGCAACAAAATACATTTAAATGCATGAAGACATGCCACAGAGTAATTGTTTCGCTCATTGTTGTTTTATACTTTTCAAAGTGTATTGTATGATGTCATCTCAACTGTAAATGAGAAATATAGTGAAGTCACTCAATACTCTGTTCCCAAGTTTATCTCTGGTCCCTCAGGCCGTGTAGGACGTCCACAAACATTTTGTAATAAAAAAACGGTATTTTTTTCGTACTTAATATGGCTCAGGGATAAAAACAAGAAATGAAGAAAATCAAGATTTTGCGTTATAAAGGATATGATGGCATGTAGTGAAATCAATCAACAGCATTATCTAGGGTGCTCTAAAGCACAGGACAGCTGTGTATTTCAGCAGGTTGATTGAGCTACTGATCTAATGGTGATGGTTTTCCCTTTAAGAATAAACAGACTGCTGCGAAACGATGCATCTGTTACACATTATGCTCAGAAACAAATGCAGTTTTTTTTAAGATTTGCCATTTCAATTCACTGCCATGGCATTATGTGGGATTTAAGTTACAAGGTAGACTTTTGTTGTTGTTTATTGCACCAAGTGTTTCTTGGTAATAAACATCCATGATAAACCGCAGAGAACTGTAGCTTTAATATTGTTTAATGTATGAACAAGGTATGTTTTTTTACTCTTTTGAAATCGAGTTATTTCCAATCAAATAATGACACGGCTGATTTGAAATGCTGAAATGCTGTTTCCACACGCACACACTCACACACACACACACACACACACACACACCAAACCACAAATGAAAATTGCCTTTAATCCGTGGATAAAAGTGGGTGTGTTGGACTATCGTCACGTAATTAAAAAATGCATCCCCATACCTCACTTCATATGCATAATTGCAAACAAGCCTTGCCGTGTGCACGGCTAACACAGTAAACTCATAATCCTGTGCGTCTTCCGGGAAAAGCCCTCTGTTGTCACTTACACACGATATTCCAGTTTGATCTCAATCCACTGTGGGATTTGGAATGAATGCAAGTAGCAAGCTATCATTCGGTCTAAGAAGGAAGAGAGACAAGGGTGTCCATTATTAAAGTGGTGTATCACCACTCTTCACCCATTCTTCTAATGAGTTCGTTGGCGGGACATCTGCATAACATCTATAGTGCATTAGCGTTTCCCGATAGCCGCTTGTTGAGATCTTGTTTTTCTCTAAGTTCAGTCCTCAATGCTACTATATATGAATGCAAAAAAAATAAATGCTTTCATTTTTCTCCTTGAAAGATGTTCCAGCAATAAACCTATAAAGCAGCTGTAACGCAAAAAGTGTGGATCAGGCCAATTTGTTTTCCACAGCTTTTCTCTTAATACCCGGACGTATTTAATATAGATTTAGTCATAAACCCTAATCAATAGGGTCCCTTGAGATTTGTGCTGGCTGTTAAAGTCAAGCCCCAGACCAAAAAGAAAATCAAAAACATGGTGCGATTGTGATGAATAAGTAATATCACCCTAATTAAAAGCTACATAAATGACACTGGCTAAGGCTAAGGATATCGACACAATCGCCTTTTTCTCATGAAGATAACAGTACAATGTCCCGTTAGTTACTGTGTACTCAGTGATGGGGTTACTTACTGACTTAATGTGCACACATTAAAAAAACACAGTAAAGAAAACATTCAGAGCTGGTCAACACATGCCAGTGAACACCACCTTCCTTCCTTCCGTTCAAGTCCATCTTTTCCCTCCTCTGTCTCTCCTCCACTGTCTCTCCTCCACTCCCTCCTGTCTCTCCTCCACTGTCTCTCCTCCTCTGTCTCTCCTCCACTCCCTCCTCTGTCTCTCCTCCACTGTCTCTCCTCCGCTCCCTCCTCTGTCTCTCCTCCACTGTCTCTCCTCCACTCCCTCCTCTGTCTCTCCTCCACTGTCTCTCCTCCGCTCCCTCCTCTGTCTCTCCTCCACTGTCTCTCCTCCGCTCCCTCCTCTGTCTCTCCTCCACTGTCTCTCCTCCGCTCCCTCCTCTGTCTCTCCTCCACTGTCTCTCCTCCACTCCCTCCTCTGTCTCTCCTCCACTGTCTCTCCTCCACTCCCTCCTCTGTCTCTCCTCCACTGTCTCTCCTCCACTCCCTCTTCTGTCTCTCCTCCACTCCCATGAAGTCTGGCTGCTGCGCTACCGGCGCACGGTCGGAAGGAGGCGAACAAGAAATGCGTCGTGTGAGGGGGTGACACCGCGGGTAACATCCCTTATTGCCCCGATGGCGGCGGCTCGGAGTCTGGGACGGACCTTTGTCATGTCCTTGGGTTGTGACATTTTCACATTCGATTACCCCTCAGATTTACTGGAATGAGTGGGGTTTGCTGAGTGAGAGACTTTATAAATACCTCCTCTCTATTACTGTTTCCAGCGGGGCGTGCGGACAGCCGAGTTGAGATGGCTTCATCCCCGGAGACCCAGTGCATAGATCATGGCTCCAAATGTCCGCTAACTCTACTATTAATCTTTGTTATGGGCTGCTTACACAAGGAACGCCTGCAGTGTGTTGCAGTCTAATCAGTGTGGCACAGTCAATGGGAGGTAAACAGTGTATGATGAAGTGTATGATTATAGTTAAATAACAACACACTCATTAGTTAACTAACCAACAACAAATTAATGAATAACAACAAATGATTATTCAATGAATGATGAATAAAAAAAATAGCTAACTGTTAATTATATATTTGCATTTGTTCATCATTAATAATGACATTTGTAGGCTAATTAATGCTAGTTAATGGTGAAATAGATTGAATCTGATTTGAGCATCCCATTACTCCAGAATCCTATGCAACTAAACTGGTATTGATAGCCACCTGGCATAGGTCCGCATCTACAAACCAACTATCTTTCTTCTTTAAATATTTCAGTCAAATCAGCTTTTGCACCTGAGGTATTCAGGCGTAAAGATTCTACGTCGCCAATTGCTTTTGTTAACACAAGTTTAATGCAATTAAACGGGAACTTCCCGGCTTTCTATCATTTCAATGTGGGTAGTATATGCAAATGTGACAATGTTTACCTTTCCTCCATGTTGCCTGCACCCAGATCTCCCCGCTACTTTTGTCCGCCGAGATCGATGACGTGTTTCACGTCATCCGATGACACAAATTTTTTTTCGCATTTGCGCTGAGCTACACCCCAGAGACACAGAGAGTGAACAACTGCAGGCGTTCCTTTCACACTATATCCCAAATGTGGATAGATAGAGATAAGGTTGGAAAGCGACAAAGATCCCCTTTGAGTCAATGCATTATTTACACTGCTTATGCTAGCATGCTTGCTGGCCTTTAGGCTATTTACATCTACAACGGGAAAAGGTGCTGGTGTGATCTAAGTCTATTTCAGAGGACAAGATGAGAACTTTTAAGCCTCTTTCTCACATGGTTCCCAGTAAATTACTGGGATAACCTTTCCAGCACCGCAAGTGATTTTCACTATTCAAGTTCTGGAACATTTACGTTGTGCGCCCTTTCACACACGGCGTAGCAATGTCGGACTCGATGGACAGTCCAGCAGATGGCGGTAATGCAACACCATACGCCATAAAACTCAACAAAAGAAGAACTGAGAGGACGAACTCAGAGGAGCTCCCTCATTTCTGAATCTGTCCAGTTTCCAGCCATTCTTGAAAAAAGGAGCTTGTTTACAAACACAAAATAATTTGTATTGATATTGTTATCGCATCACCCGAAAAGCATTGGCGCCTCAAGATGAACGCGCAGATTCAAATACGTCGTCAGCGGAGTCTTGCAATTGGTTCGATCACTCCACATTTAAGTGTCTCACGTTGGGCGGACGGAACCCTGTGCCTCTCCCTCTAACGTTACTGCAGGGAGCCATACCGGACCGGCTGTGTTCTGGAAATGTCACTAGGTCTTGAGGTGGGAAATTTGCGGTACAGATTTTCTGGGATTTCGATCCCTGTTCCCATTCACACATGACCCCATGCAGGAAATGTTCCGGAACATTTCTGGGGTAGACTGCATGTGTGAAAGAGACTTTACATAGCCTGCATTTAGGTTAGCTGACATTGGTATGATATATGCAACACTAATACAATTGATAATGGGTGTGTTAGACTTACAGTAGGTGTGCGAATGATCAAGCATTGACAATAGTCAATGGTTTTGGTGGCGCTGAGGTGGTGGGGGGCTCCCAAATCTAATTCTGCTTAGGGCCCCATAAAGGCTTGGGCCGGCACTGGCTTGTTGGGTTATCAGGGCGTTGAAATAAACAATGAGATAAGTTCATTGATATATGTAACAGCAGCATATTTCTTACTACTTAATGTCACAGCCCCCCCCCAAAAAAACCTATTGCCCCAGGATACAAGCAAAATAACCAGGTCTAGATTCAAACACACACACACACACACACACATGACACACGGCCAAACACTCACTATTTAGAACGTTGTCAGCATACTGTTGCTCGGATCTACCTACAGGGCATTTTTTTCTGAGTGAACAATTACACTGTCACCTGCTGTGCTAATATTACGTTTAAACAACAAGCGGAGTCAACAAAGTGGTACAATTAGGATGTCATACAGTAGTTATTGTGTGAATAGCTCCATATTAGCTCGGTTTTGTTTTACCTGCTGAGCGCAAAGCTGTTGTCAACGTGAAATCATAAAACCACAGCACAGTAGAGTCCGCACACTGTATATAGACAGGTGTTTATTTTCACAAATAAAAACAATACACAGTGTGTATCTTTCAAATGTATTGTTACCTCACACAGCATTGATGTATTTCATTTGAACATTAGACATGGCAATTTATAACAAAGAAACCCATAAGTACAGTAGGATCCATTATACGTAACATGGCTTAAAAAAGTCAGTTAAAAAGTCCAAATCCATCATATACAAAATAAGCTGTTCTTTGAGTCTGGCATCTTGGCATAAAATACTTCTTGTCCCCAAATGTGATCAAGCAAATGATTCTACTAAGAATAAGTGAGTCAAGCCTTTACAGACTAGACTGACAGACTTTACAGACTAGACGAGACACATGGAGATACAGACGAGGGTTAATAATAGCAATGTGAGACACGCAGGTACATTGGAACTATATATTACTGCGTTTCATACTTACAGTGAAAGTTCACTTCTTCTCTGCTCTACTGTTTTGAGGAACCATATGCCTTTTAACTGTGATGTATTGTAAATTGCACAGTTTTATAGAATTATATATATGATTTATATATGTGTATATATATACATAGCTGTTGACAGCTGATGTTTTCATTAAAACAGGAGGACTAAGCAAACTGTTGGCTCTTGGATTTTCATTCGACACACAATTATTACTAAAACTAATATCAGCCAGACAGAAGAGCAGAAGTAACCTTAGAAACAGAAAGGTTCCATTCAGTTCATATTATGCTTGACCGAACAGGAATAAATTGATTTTTCCTTTGCTTTGCCTTCTTCTTTATATATATAATTTATCGTATATATATATATATATTAGGTAGATTGACACAGGCTTTATGATGCCACCGACTATAAAGGATCCACAACCGCCCCACAATCAGTCCTTGATGAAATGAAAACGGAAAGAGAAGAAAAACAAATCAACAAAATGTACGAATACCTGGAGGACACAGAACGAAGAAAACAAAGCTAGAGTTGTAAATAACCAAGTGTGTTGAAGCTTTGCCAGCTAACCTGCCGGGTGCCCGGGACACAGAATCTATTCAATAACCTGAACAAGAACACTTCCAGTTGTTTGTCTTTCACGGAGAATCCATTAGAAAATTCACTCTCTCCCTGGGTTTACAATGCATTGTTCTTGTACCCTATAAATCATGTTCTCCTACAGCCGCGTCCCTCCTCTGTGTTGCTATTTGCATTGCTCTTACCAGCCCAACTAGATAACACTTGTGCTGAGCTGTCGCTTGGGAAAAGATGATAACGACAAACATTGCTCTTAATATTATATGCAAATTGGTCATTGATAAGCCCTTCTTGAAATTCAGTAACACCCTTCTGTTACTAAGTTGTTTTCTACAAATCTGGAGTGGCAAGCCGTTAAGGGGGCAAGTAGGACGATACGAAAAAGACTAATCACGTACTATAATTGTTTATGGTACTTTTGTAATTGCTACTTAGCGGAATTGTTCATAGTCGTAGTATAATACATTTTCAGCAAGATATTTCAGCGGTTGCATCTATCTAGAACAATAATCGCATTCACCTTCTGCTGTTATATATGATTTATGAATAAGCACTGACCATTCATTATTTGCAGAACACATTCATTAAATTATGTATTTCATACGTATGTACTTTGAGTGCTCTTTTGTAAACACATAATAAATAATCATAAAATATGTTTGAGCAAACCACGTTTTCCTTTTAGCAGGCAACCCACCAGGTGATGGTGATTGACCATGAGTAGTAGGCCTAATGCATATTCTCCAACTAAGACCCCCAAGATTCCATGTCCGTATTTAGAAAGAACGATCATTAATACGCCTTCCACACAACCGAATTCCCAAATGCACTGTAACATGAGCATTTACTTACATTCAGCCCCATAAATGTCACATCCTCACTGCAGTCTGCTCGTTAGCATTAATTAGCATATCACAGCTAAATATAACCTGTGTTTGATCAAAAAAATATATGTGAAAACTGCCATCTTGAGATCTTGAATCATTAAAAAATGGTTCCTTATTACATTATTCATTGATGATTAGTCATCAGCTTGACAGAAAGGATTCATAGTACATCATTATTGCAATGTTTCAATATTTATGTTCAAAGGTATTTTCCCATTCATGCACTGCGTGTTTCTAATTGAGGCAAGATGAGTATAATTTCACCCCCGTGTAGCAGACCTGGTGAGATATCTAATTCAGTGCTGAGGGATGAGAGTCTGTATATGCAAACGGTGTTATTGAACAAAGATAATGGGATTACAGTCTCAGAACGACAGGGATCCTCGACACACACACACACAGACACAAAAAATGTATGTAATTATTTTACCTTGGCATACGGTGTACTTTTGGGTGAAGGAAATTGCGTAAATGGGGTTCATAATTTCAAGTGTGCCGATTTACTTCTTGTGAGGAGATGTATTTTTGAACTCCTCAACTGTTTGAGAGAAGACATGAACTCTAAATTTAAACAGCGCCTTGCCTCAATCCCATACTGTCATCCTAATGACTTCAGTGCACTTCAGTCACACAATCACCATGCAACATCTCATCATTTAGCACAGTGGCACAGACCTGTTTTACATCCCAGAGGCAACAATTAAGCACGACATAATTGGGCATATGTCATACTATACAAAGCACAAAATAGGTCTCGGGGTCTACAGTGGCAGCCGGCCCTGTCTGGAGTTCTGTCGGTCCTGCGGTATCCCAGGTCTGAAATGTTGAAATGTTTTAAAACTTCTTTCTTCTCTCTCTCTGTCTATCCCACAGAATGTTTTGTGTCCTCCTTCTCTCTCTACATCACGATAATTCTGTTATATATCATCTTGACATTGACAAAATTGCTTTTGATTGTGATCTTGGGACTTCCCCTGTTTGATAGCGTGTTCATTGCTTGATTTAGTCACCTTTCCCTTCACATTTCTCAAGCCCGGCATCACTGTAAAAAATGCTGAACAAGGGCTTTTGAAGTCTTACAAAAGTTATCCTTAAGAGGAGATGGAGCTCCACGGGCTTCCACCACCAAACTCTCGACTCCTTCTCTTTTCTTCTTTTTCTTTGGACTTTTTTTAGGCTTTTCACATTGACTCACACCTGTATAGTGTGCTCACAATGACGCAGGTGTGTCAGAGCTCTGCAAGCTGATTAATTACATCTCAAACGGGCCCTTCCTTGGGGGAGGT